>LPNX010419304.1:31397-105754 GCA_001517045.1 Pseudotsuga menziesii
AGTTTGAATAACAGCATAGCGAAGGGTGCCCGGCCGTGGAGTGACCGCATCGTAGTCATTGGGATCTGTGATAACATAGAATCTGCCGTTCTTCCCTCCAAGAGCATTCCTGCCGAACCCAATGGCGCAGTCTGCAAGCCTCTTCCGATTGTTTTCCCAATCTGGATCGCAGCGCCAGCAGTCATCGATGGGGTTCCCCGTTCCACAAGACAAAGAACTTAGTTCCCTCCTCGAACTGTTAATGCTCCTGCAGTACATTCCATGAACTAACTGTTAACTGATCTCCTGCCATATATTCCATGAATTAAACTCAGAACAACTTGAATCTCAAAACACATTATGTAAATGCTTCAAGGCAGGTGCTGTACACAGTGGGGATATATACAAGGTCTCTACGGCTCGGGTTGGAATATACAATTGCCTCGACAGGATCAATGTTCTCTACAGCGCGGGAAGGGATATATAATTGATTCATAAGAATCCGGTGCTCTACAGACGGCTGTAAAAATAATTTCAACTTAACCCCTATATATATCCGCAGTTATATATATATATATATTGGTATATGGTGTCTTGCAGGATAATAAAACTAGCACAGTTTTGTCTATGAATACTAATATGCACAATTATATAAAATATAATATATAGATAATTATGTGAACTAATTATAAAATATAATATAGATAATTATATGGACTATGCAATAAGACACAATTATATACCAGTACGGTTCATCATACATATGGATAAATATGGGATTTAATGATTGAGAGATACTTTTGTTAATTAAATTTGTTTAACTGGTTTAACTTTGAGTTATTAATGTCTAGTTAAATGTTATTATTCATATTTTTGCTGTTATTTATTTATTTATTATTTATATATATATTATTTCACATTTTTTTAGTTATGTATCATGAATTGTTGGTTATTCATTTATCAAAGATGATACATCTCATTTTGGTCAATAAATTAAAAAACATAAACCAACTACCTAAATATAAATATAAACAAATATCCATTTAATTATAAAGGATAAAAGCATTCTCAAACATAAACCAACTACCTAAATATAAATATAAACAAATATCGATTTAATTATAAAGGATGAGAGGATTTTGACATTATCCGAATCCTGTGAATTTAAGGCACAAAATCAATAATTTTTGAAAATTCAGTAAAAATTCATAACCTGCAAAAACCAACAGGAAAACAAGCTGAATCTTTTCCTTGTTAGACAACTAGATTACAAATTACTTACCGTAGAAGAATAATTGAAAAAAAGCGAAATCTTTCGCTTCTTAGACAACTAGATTACAAATTACTTGGAGTACAAAAATAATTGAAAAAAAAGCGAAATCTTTCCCTTGTTAGACAACTAGATTACAAATTGCTTACAGTACAAGAATAATCGAATTACCTTTCTACCATTTCAACTACTCGTTCAGGCTCTTCCACGTGTTTTGCTTCAGTTTGTTGCCCATGTTTAGCATCCACAGGCCGTCCCAGAACAGTACCCGTCAAGTTTTCAAAAATTCCGATGGTCTTCCCCGCCTCGGATCGAATGCAAAAGATCCAAAGCAAAACAAACAATAGCACTACACTTCGATAGCCAGACATTGTGGTTCAACGATGTAACAGTTCGCAGATTGCAAATGGGATTCAACTTATTAAAACGGGATCTCTGCTCAATCGATTCTGCTAACAAATACTAAGCAAGAGAAGACTCCGTACTTAATGTTATGACGAGGAAAGGACGAGCTGTATTCCTACAAACTGAACTCAGCTCGTGTCACGAATCTGCATGAACTCTTTGCCCCTTCTTATATAACAAATGAAGAGTTGTTAAAGGAATCAAATACGAAGAATTAGGCATTAATTTTGATACCTAGTCAACTCACTTGGTCATCGAAGGGTGCCATCATGTGTGAACTCACTGTGTGATATTAATGGAGATCGCCGTTAATCATGGTTGTTGAAAACGACCATTGCTTATATGGGAAAAGTCTTAGATCCACCCCGCTGTCATAATCATAGGGTATTGTATCGAAGACTTAAAAGAGAGTAGGTTTTTTTTTCTTTTTAATTATTTTAGAAAGATATAAGAAATTAGCAGGTTTTTTTATGAAGTATTTGATTGGGTTTAATGGTTAGAAACATGTGTTATCTTTTTGAAGGTGGAAGGTTCAAAAACTGCAGAGTAAAGTTGCTCTTTGACCTGTTATAACAAGTCTAAAAAAAACATTAAAAAAATCTTAACTCCACCCTGTTGTCATAATCATAGGTATTATATCAAAAACTTAAAAAAATAATAAATTTCCTCTTCATAAAATTATTTTCCATAACTACCAAGAATTGCCATGGCCTTCTCCACAGGCCAAATCATTCCTAAAGATTGAACAGTGCCTCTATATATATTTATTTATTTTACTGCTGCGCCTCACATGCCACTCCAAAATTCTCACTCTGCTATGAAGATAGTCAGTTGTTCCCGTGCTTTATGGTATTAATTTGCTACGAGTTTTGACCCGAGAGCGGACGAAATGTTCAGCGCTTTGCAGTTTGCACTGTGCAGCTGAAGTGGGGCGACGCAATCGGCAGGTGTTGTGACGATGAGTACGTGGGATGGCGTAATTCATCAAGATATAGATATAGATCATCTACAAAAATTATTTTGGCGGGAATCCGCAAATTCAGCGTGTAATCTATTCTTCAAGAGTCAGGAAAGATAAAATTAGGTTACGTGTCTACTTGTAGGAGGCATTGGGGATGGTGAGCATGAAAACTTTTGAGCACTCTGTCAAATATGTCCATTCTAAAACTAATCAGGTTGCCATGTGATCGACTTTGGAAGTAACAATTTTTGTTTTTTTGTTTTTTTTTAATAATATATTTAAAAAAACTTTAACTTTTTAATTTAAATTTTTGGGGCAACCAAATCATACAAGTTTAATAATTGTTATTTGGAATTCTTGAAAACATTATAGGGAAAACTTAAAAAACTGTCAGAAAAAAATAATCTTTTTAAACTATTGCTATATTTATAGTAAATTTGAACTTAAACCTTTTATTTACAATTTTTCATTTTAATTGCTTACTACTAATTACTCTAACCCAATAGACAACAACAGTTTCTTATATTTCTATTTATAACTTTTATATTTTTTCTGGGTTTTAAATATAAATAAATTAAATTTACAAAAAAATTATAAAAATTTAAATAATATTTAATAAAAATTAATATCAAAATTTATAAAAAAAATTAATTAATATATCAATCTAATCATTCATATATATACATAAAATCAAAATCAAATTTAAACTATTTTTATATATAAATGTAAAGTAAATGTATTTAAAAACAAGATGCATAAAACATATCACATCAACTTTTTAAATATAACTTCAAAATAACATGACAACATGTGAAATATGAAATTTTAGTTTGACTTTATTTTTTAACTTTATAAAAATAACTCATATATTATAAGTTTTTAAGTTTTCAACTTCAAGATAACATGACAACATGTGAAAGATGGAACTTTAATTTGACTTTATTTATGAACTTTACAAAAATAAAACAAAATATATAAAATAAACATATAGTGTAAATTTAAAGAAAATTTAATGCAGTAAAATTTAGAAATTTTTAATTTATAAATAGAAAATAAAGAAAATAAAAAAAATATAATTGTTAAAAAATAACTTCAGATGTAAAGTATAAAATTTTGATTTTATTTAATTTTTTATATTTAACTTTTTAATTTATTTTAAATTTTAAGAAATTAATTATATAAAAATATATATTTAAACACAATTTTAAAAATTTAATATCTATCTAAAAATTTAACATTATATATAATAGCGTAAAAGGAATTGAGAAATTTGATAACAATCCATGAAAATATTGAAACCCATTATATGTAATATGTAAACCATAGATGAATTTTGTTTTTGCGTAAAGAGTAATTGAAAATTTTGATAACCATCTATGAAAATATTGATACCCATTAGATGTAAACGATTGATGAGTTTTGTTCTCAAAGCAATCTATAGGGCATTTTTTTCATCCTTATAAATTTTAAAGAATTCTTAATATATCAAATTTTAAACCTTTTTACTGTACACATGTTAAGTAAAAACACAAATTAAAAAATCCTTAATATATCAAATTTTAAACCTTTTTACTGTACACATGTTAAGTAAAAACACAATGAAAATAAGGAAAAACATTTAGTTGAAAAATAACTTCACAAGCATGTGAAATTTGAAATTTCAGTTTGATTTAATTTTTCAATATATTAAATTTATAGTTTTAAGTTATTTTTATAAAATTAAGTTTTTATTTAAATTTTTTTTTTTAAATAAAAAATTAATATAAAAATATATGTTTTTGAAAGATGATTTTTTTTCTAGAACTAACATATCTATATATATAATTGTGGTTGGATCATGTTTATAAGAATCAAAAGATTCAAATATTGTGATGGAATGAAATAAGCTTCAGATTTTTTTATTTTGTTTTTCACATTTTTGTGGTTGAACAAGTTCAATTCTAATTTATCTATGTTTAGCTACATGTTATCAGTAGCATTCTTCCTATTATTCATTTATCAAGCATTCTTAATATTTTATATTCTTTTTTTATCTTACATTCTTCTAGTTATTTTCATGAACTATTACTTATCTATTCATCAGCTATGAGTTATCCATGCATCTAGACTAGTTATCCATTCATGAACTACTACTCTTGGACAGTACACATGTCTCATCCTCATACAATCCTCGAAAAGTATAGGCTCTAGTTCACCCCAAATTCTCAAATAATTAAGTAATCATTTAAAAACACAACATTATCCGTAATAACAAAAAAGAAAAGAAATTAAGACATGACTAAAAACAAATTCTAAATAAAAAACATGAAGACTTCTTAAACTCGTCCAAGAGAATGTTATTACTAGTAAAAACAACATAATAATATATATTTATACATATATCAACCCAAATATATATATATATATATATATATTAATTAAACTTCATAAAGGGTAAAATCTAAAAGTTAGTTTACTAAGTGAGTTACGGTTTTAATGGCCCAGTTAAATAATTCTCAAGCAGAGAATAAGTTTGAAGAATCTAAAGCTCTACCTTAAACACTGGACTACTAGGGGTAGCACCGGTCTTCACTTAGTGAAACCATGTCATAACAAGTATGTTGGTGGTATGCCAAAGAATACCCCTATTTTCAAAAAATATTGGAAAAATACCTCAAAAATCATTTTTTTTTAAGCCCCTCCCAATATGCCTTCCCAATTTAAAAAACCCCTATTTTCACTATATATTACATGTATCCATTTTTTCATTTACATTTTTTATACCCCTTTATATTTCTACCTTGTGCTATTTATTTATACATATTTTCACCTTAGTGCTATTTAAAATATACATTTTAAATACTTCTAGCCTACTTAAAATTCAAAGACATAAAATTAATTATATAACTTAAATACCTTTTATTTTCTAGAAAAAAAAAGCCTAAACAAAAATATTAAAAACTAAAAATTCAAACTACATTGATATAGATTTTCACATTTCCAATGAAAAAAAAAATCTATTCTAAACAAAAATATTAAAAACTAAAAATTCAAACTACATTGATATAGATTTTCACATTTCCAATGAAAAAAAAAAATCTATTTTCATATTTAGGATGAAAAGTAGTTTAAATAATTTTTTTATTATATAATTTTTAGTTAAATTGTAATTTTTTTATTTTTTGAATTTGTATTTTTAATATATAAATGGATTCAATTTCTTCAAAATCCATTTTTTATTATGAAATTTTGAGAAAAGAAAAGATTAGGCAATATTAGGACCCATATCTCATCAACAATTATTGTTCCAAGACCAAGTTGTCTAAGTTGGAACTAAATGCTTAGTGAATGTTGTATCACTACTTCATAACATCAACATGGTACTGCAAAATGGTTGCATATTTTAGTTCAAAAAAGAAGCTTGTGGCATATGGTCTACAACATGAAAATTTGTATACTGTTATAAGAATGTGAATTGATCATAACACATCAAATAGCATTTGATATCTTCCCAAAATAAAATTGGAACCTGGAGTCGTGTTTCAATGCTGTAAATGTTTTTTGGTATTCTAACAATCAACAATAAGTTGTACCTTACATCAGAAGGCCTAACTGTCCAACTTGAGTGTTCGTCAAGTTTGCTTTCTTTTGAGATGTCATAGGAAATGCTTGTTCAGTTGTGAATTCTACACATTGTAGAAAGTGATTATTTTGGGTTCCATTGAGTTGAATACTTTTTAACTAAGATGTGCCTTATTTCTAGAATTTGACCAATGGATTTACATTTTTTTTTGCAAGAGATTGTATTCATATACTTAGCACCACAAAGTGACTAGGTTCAAGAAAACTCCACATCATTGGAAGAGTGGGATGTTACTTGTCAGCCTTGATACTTGTGCATATCACCCAAGCAACAGTAGAACATGGGAATCTAAATGTACGAGGCATCAATTGATCCCTAACTCTATCAATTTAAAAGCAAATCAACCAAGGAGAAAGAAGATGAATTCATAGTAGAATATAATCAACGCCCATTAATGTTGGTTATTAGCTAGAATAACCAAGGAATGTAATATAATATCAATAAAATTGGAGCATGCTACGCCATTCTAGAACACTTGCACTTCTAATAAAAGTAAAAATTCCTCATTTAGTGTTCTCAAGAAATTTAAGGTCTTTGGGGCATTTAAGATGACAAATAAAGCATTATGACAATCACTAAACTCAGCCTTAACCTGCCCGTTGATTGCTTCCCTGTCTAATATTCAAAACTCAGGAACAATATCCTATCTATAACACTCACTAGATTACCAATAATAGTCGTTATAAAGGAAAACATTTGAACCTCAGTGTCTTGATTGACAGAGGTCCCAACACAGCAAAATCCACTTAGAAGTCCATGGACAAACCTAAAAGTATGCTAGCCTAGAACATGATACTTGGACCTAATGTGTTCAAAAAACAAATCTTCAGACATGAATAGGGTATCCTGGACAACAGAAGAAATAATAAATAAACATTATAGAAAAATCAGAAAACAATGGGAAAACAACCACAACAGAAATTGAGCCCAAAATCCGACAGCTTGCATATTTGAAATTCGACACTGCCTTGTCGGTTATTCGACACAGGCATTTTTTTTTGCTGTCGATGGCATAACGTCAGATATTCGACGTCTTTTCAATGCCTGTCGAAGATCTAACGACACCATAGCGTCGAATATTTGACATTTTTCTGTCTGAAAGCTTCACAAAACCTTGCATAAACTGTCTCATGTTCCTACACTTAACCGTCGGTTGAACGATGGGTGGAGATTCAGACTTCCAACGGACTTAAGTGTCGGAGGCATAGCAGACCCACCAAATGTCTTTGGGAAGGCATCGAAGATTCGACAGTCATGCGTTGGCCGACTGATGGCTAAAAGTGTCAGAGCTTCAACAAATGCTTCGAAAATCCTCCAATGACCATAGAAAAAGCGACGCCTAGTTGTGTAATTAACAAAAAAAAATTGAAAGATTTTCATTCACCAGTTTAATTCATCCATGTATGTACATGCTTCAGTAATTACTCTTCTTCATATTACACCATTTATCCTTCAAGTCAAATGGCATACACAACTTGTCAAGTATCGCTTTCCCATGTTCCAATATCCATTTCCATGGGATTACTTTGGTTTATCTCATTGGAAATATCTATACTTTTCTTTGTGAAGAAAAACTTCCCTCAAAATGAGCTAGTGATCCATGGATATGCAATCAAAGTGTTTACTGGTAAAAATATACATAAAAAATCAAAATGAAGTTTTCATAGCAAGAAGTTCCACCTTCAGATCCTCCTCTTCATCCTTTTTCCAAGCTAATTTATTCCTACATACACAAGGTAGATGGCAAGTTCCCCTGAATATCAAACCTAGCAGAGTAAATTGCTCTAAAGTAAACGATATTGTACACTTATTTTCTACTCTTTTAATTCAAATTCTCAAAGATGGATGGTAGAAATCTATCTTTGAAATAAATTTTACAAACTTTATAATCTATCATGATAATCTATGGTAGAAATCTATCATGATAATATATGGAGATAACCATCAAACTTTTATCACACAAATACAATGAACCAAACTTATGCAAAAAAACCTATTCATGTTATTGTCTACGACATATGGGAGATCTATATCGGAAGTATAGGTTTTCCTTATTGGTTTTGAAATAATGATTTCTAGGAAGTGGCCCCAACATCATGATAATCTAAAGAAGTAATTACACTTACAGGCATAATATAAACGGTAAGATTCATGAATATAGTATGCCCAATATGTCGAGGTGATCAAGATATGGTTGATCAAAACAAAGATACTAAGAGATTTGTTTTGTGTGTGATACCTTTCGATCATTATTGAGGATTTCATGTTGTTTCATGAGGTTTCAACTATATATCTTTCATACTACAAAGATAGCATATCAATTTATCAAATGAGCATTATTGAGCATTTGTTGATTGCTTGAGCATACAAGCATCAGATGTGCCACACCCCTGTGGTTCATATTCTTTTATCATGCACAAACCTAGAAAACACCACTAACTTATACAATAAATTTCCAAAAGATCAAAGGTATGCAAGCTTTACTGATGGACCAGCTAGCAAAGAAGTTCCAGAATTTGCAATAGAAACACAACCTCCAACACAAAAACCTACAACTAAATGTTCATAAAATGCCATCAATATTTTCATAAGATTCCTTAAGAATCAATCATGTGCCCAATTGAATAAGATGGACTGTATGCTGACGTGTTGATTGATCATCAATGATGAGGAAGTCTCCCATGTCAAACTGAAGGAAATAGCAAAATTGATTTATTAGAGTAGAATAATCCCATGACATACCTACTAGTAATTATGACTCATACAAAGAACATGGTATGCATGTGTTTATCCTTAAATACAGTCAATCTTAAACCTAGAAAACTAACATGATTCTATTACATACCTTCTAGTAACTCTTTCGAGTAACAGGAGCATATTGATGTTTACCCTTGAAGTGATTAGGATCAACACCACCAAAAGTCATGGGTGCAAATGGGATTTATTCAATATAAACATGTTTTCCTTGGGAAAGAACCTCGAATCCAGGCTATTTGCATTAGACACTAAAACCCATCTAATTCTATACATACGAAGAACATCTAGGAGGTATAAAATGGAATGCTTAAAATCCACTGTAGGTAGAGGATGAGAAACAGCCTAAACAAATGGTACCCAAGCATTATGTTTATGATTGATCAAGGAATTGATTTACCAAGGGTTACACGTCACTGAGGGAGTTTGAAAGTTATTTTAAAGCCTTCGGAATTATATGAATCTTGGGAATCTGTGAACATTGTTCTCATATTTCAAAGATATACTACATATAGCCTAAGCAGACACTTGGGCAACTACAAATAAAGGTGATGAGCACACTTGATCACCAAAAGGATAGCAATGAAGCACTTGAAGTAGGCTTGTGGTGATGAACTCTACCCAATTTACCTTTTCCAAAATCAAAGTTAAATAAAAATACCAACAGTGAATTATTGTTCAGAATGCCATGCTTGTTGGATCCAACT
This sequence comes from Pseudotsuga menziesii, assembly GCA_001517045.1. Lineage (NCBI taxonomy): Eukaryota > Viridiplantae > Streptophyta > Pinopsida > Pinales > Pinaceae > Pseudotsuga > Pseudotsuga menziesii. Next base: position 41,096 of record LPNX010419304.1, read on the forward strand.
TTTCTCCAGTTCCAGAAAAATGAAAAAGAGTCTTTAGAAAATGAAAAGCAAATTTAAGATAAAATTGGAAGTGTCAATATCACTTAACAAATACAAATTTTAAAATTATGCCTTAAGATACCCCCATTAAGGAAGTTTCAATGTCTAAAACTTAACGTTAGGATCAGTAGCAAAAATGAAAATATCATTTCAGAATGTGAGAAAAAAAATTTCCATGCCTAAAAGTCATGGAAAATTGAATTCAAATGCCTCATCTTTCCACGAAGAAAGGACAACTAGAACAGACAAACTTCACTCTTTTACCATGCTCTCTTTTTCTTCCAGCTTACTATCAAATTCATGTGGTTCATATTCAAATTCAGCAAAAGAAATTTGGAATGAAAAAATCACTCTTACATATAAAATGAGTTTAAAAATTTTTGTTATAACTTCATTTATTCGAAAAAAAATAGAGATATTTTTTATAACTTAACTAGTTCTGTATGGACAATACTAGTTCTGGACATTTCATCAACCAAGTGATGAAATTAATGCCTGGAATATGGAGAGGCCTAGGTCACATGCCTGTGGAACAGTAACCACACATTCGACAACTAAATTTAATCCTCAAGATTATGATTTGACAAAAGTAAATACTTTTACAATGAAGGGATAACAGGATGGATAGATCCCTCTTTATTTAATTATTTGGCTATGGGAATAATTGAAGAAGATATTTTCAAACAAAAAGGAAAAATTATTTCAACTCTCTTGAGATCTTCTCCTTTCCCAAGAGAAGAAAGAATTATTGTGGATATGAATTGTAGTCTTCTACTAATAAGGGTCTCCAAACAGGATCTTTCTGGGGACATATATAGCAACAAAGCAGTTCAAAAACTAAGATTTGGTATTTAGTAGAAATGGGCACGGTGCAAGCATACCACACCAAGTTAGATTGTTAACCACTAGTACTTTGCCTAGGAAAAATTAAGTGAGGAAAAATTAACAAGTAGAAAATCAAATGAATTATCACAAGGCATTGAACTTGGAACTACAATTGAAAACGATAGAAAACTCACTTTTGAGGTGGATGGATTTTTGAAGGAAGGGAAGTCTTCTGACAATGAAAGTATTTCAAGGCCTGCTGGCCACATGGGATTCTAGGATGAATACTTGATGCACATTAGTATACTCTCTAGAACTAGTTTTTTACATTAGTATTCACATCTAAGTTTTTTACAGCTTCAAATAGATTTTTTACATCTCTTAAGGCATCCTCTTCATCTTGACCTGAACCTTGGCTTGATGAACTTACCACAATAGACAGGATAATTCTAAAAGCATCCATTGTTTCTACTCTTGTATGTCCATTTATACTGTCTAAACCCGCTTCTAATGACACTGAATGAAGAGAACCTCCAACATAATTAGACTGAAACAAACTTTTTGGTGGCACAACATACAATATCCCATCAGAAAAAGCCTTCTCTAAACCATGTCGAGGAGGACTCCAGTAAGGACTCTGGCTCCGGTGCATGTCTCCACAATCCTGAACTAACAAGGGAACAAATGCCACTCCAACAAACAAATGTTGACTAAATGTCAACAACATAGAGCACGATGAAACATTGTATCTACTGATCTAAAAACTGTTTGAGAAAGAAAAACATGTTCATTCCTACCTGGAAATTAACAATTAGAGTTTGATAAAGGACTGTTACAAAGTCCCAAGTGATAATTTTGTACCTTCTGTATACTGTATGCACTACCAAATGGGGAGCTTAGAGGGGAATTTCTTCTAGTGTTAGTAATAGGACAGTTCATTTCAAATGATGATTCTCCATCACTTTTTGAGTTTGTTTTCCATTTTATATGCTGACCATGTGAAATCAGTGCTTTAAGCCCCACAAACCAAACTTTTGCTTCATCTTTATCCTTGCAAATTTGAAATAAAAAAAAATAGCATGCCCTTAGTTGCGCCTGAGTAAAATTACCCCTTAAAAACAAACTTCAAAAATCTAAATTTTGTACACGAAGAAAAAATTAGAAAAAGGTACTGTATCTGTTGAAGAATAAATACTTGGAACATTCTATATGTTATGCAAATTTCAAATTGGATTCCATGTTAACGATTTTTATTCCAACAAATGTGAATCTGTTGCTTTTAGCAAAAATATGTCATACCAAATCTAGTGATCTATCATTGTAAATCAGTGAAAATGACTAATACTCTTTTTCAGGACATGGATACCTCTGGAAGATTTCTTGAAAAAAACAAAAATAAATAGTTTTCATAACTTAAGCATTCAAACAATGCCTTCTAGAAATAAAGTATCAAATAGATCTTTATTTTTTCAAGCAGATCTCAATACTTTGTTCCCATAATTATCAATGCAATTCTTCTTCTTTTGTATTCAAGAGTTGAGATTTTTTCTCTAAGTGATCACTTTAAACTCGGTGATAAATTGGAATCAATAAAGAAAGATATAAATGCCCAATAAAATATTTGCACAAAGAAGACTTTGTAACAAATTAGCAATTATGAGTAATAACGTGCACAGTGATGTTGGGGGGTGGGGGGGTTTACAATGGAAACTTAAAATACCAATGTGCACCATGCCCAACTCACAACCTACAGGGATAAGCACAAATATAAACATAGGTTTTCCATTGCACAATCATACATGAAAGTTGAACAAGATATGAGATTAAGAAACAAATTACAAAACTACTGCATCTGTAAAAAAAGGTAAGCAGTGACGAGGGCATGGAAATCCTTGGAAGCCAAATGGGATACGTTGTATCTAAGAGAAGAGGTTGTATCATTATGAGCCCGACAAGTGGAGAAATATAAAATTGGGAAGATAAAAATATACTCAAAGCATATACGTTTTTGAATGCGGAATGATAGGGAAACAATACTTTAGATTCCATTTTCCTCACAAGACTATCTAACTTTTTCTGTCTTTTGACTTTTTCATATTCCCATCAAACTCAAATGCCTATCATATTTCTTGTAATGAAATTCCTACATTTAATTTTGTTGTCCTACAATGGAAGCTGATGATTAGAAATTTAATAGTAGGGGAGTTTTGAAACCGAAAATTAATATTGGCTTACGATGCAGCGAAATCTACGGGAAAACAAATAAAAGGAAATAAGGGATTCTGGGATTGACTACATACCTTTTCCTCTATGCTCTACCATGTTTTGCGACAATTCGCATTAAACCTCCCATCTATATTCCTGTTTCCTTGTAGTTTCAAAGGAATTCAACCTTGAGAACACCACACAATTCAAGAAAGTGAGAATCAACATCTTTAGCATCCCCTCCCCCCCCCCAAGCCAAAATAGAAAAGATATCACTCCTAGGAACTTTTTATAATAAGTATCAGTAGTAAAAAATGATATCTATAAAGTCTGATATGACTTTGAGCTTGTCCTGGGCAGAGTTTGTGGATATTAGAGAAGTAAATCTATGTCTATAGGAATTCTGGTGTAATGAACAACAATAATGACCCTAAATATCCATGTTGTTGGGCACATACTAGTCCTTAAAATCATTTCTCTACCCTATTTGACCTCCTAGTGAGCGGTAATCCAGTTTTGGGAAGATGTATTGATGAGAATGGATCTAAACCTTGAAATCTAGGGAAAATTAATGGGTATAACACAACAATAGGTTTCAAAATACCATGTTTGGGTGAGATATGTGTAAAGAACAATAGTATAAAAGTGTCCTTCGGCATATTGTAGCAGCAAAGAACTATCTCTTGGCGTTGAATCAACAGTAGCACTTCAACATTATCATTTCTAGGAAGCTCACATGGGATATAATGTTGATTTTTAAGCACTATAGGGTAAATTTTTCAGAGGCGTTGGTCCTACTGGCTTGTCTTCACTTTCATTGAGGGCTAATACACCTTTGACTCATGTTTGAATATTTTTTTGCACCTTTCCCAACATAATGAAGGTACAATCTAGGAAAAAAAAACTCAACAGTGAAGAAGTATGGCAACATTGACATGTTATAAAGGCTCCTCTATATATCACATGAGGCTCAAAAATGTTTATCCAATCCACATAAGTCATCCTTAGAGGAATCCAGTTCCATTTACAAGGTATTTCAACTATGCCTACATAGGATTGAGGACACCATTGAAAGTCTTCTTTCAGCAAGTGCTCAACCTTGGAGGATACTTTTCACTGAACGAAGGCCTTGTTTCTATATTAATTGAGTATTGGATCACTCCATTGGATATATAGAGACCGATATGTATTAGAAGTTTCTTTTTTGTTGCTATATGAATATAATTTGAGGGGAATATTTCTTTAAGGTGACTTAGGGGAGACACAACATAAGTTTAGGTTTCCTTCCAGTTTGGATAGGCCTTCTCTTGGACACTTTTGTGGACAAGGTGAAACATTGCATCTTATGGGATTTTGGAGGTTGAGGTTTGCTTATACTTGTCATCATCCATCATTGCTTTATGGAGGACGTGGGTACAAGTGGAAGATTTCGTGGTGTAATTTGAAATGCAAAAATAAGCCCTTATTAGAATTTAGATTTAAAATAAAAGAAAGAAAATAGGACTCACCCACAAAGAAAATAGTGTTCCCTCTTATGATCCTTCAATTCAATGTCATGCACATGCATATAAGTTTTACTTGGGTGTTTCAATGTTCAAACAATATAACGAATGAATAAAATGTCATTCATAGCCATATGTCCAACGACAAATGGCCATTTCCCATATATTTTCATGTACATATGGAATTCATAGCTATATGGAATTGGTAAAGTATTACCAAGGGGCCAGTTATCCTGATAAATCAAACTATTTAAGGTAATTGTTTAGATCAGATAGAACAAATTTTGCCTCAATGTATGGTAATCATCATCATCAACTAAATGTATGTGTGTGCACATGCATAAATACCCAATACATAGCTCAATCAAACAAAAGAAAACATAATTATACGTTGATTTGTGGATCTTCACACAATATTCTTATGCTTTACCTTTCAAAACATCATTCAACATACTTCATATTTTGTCCCGTTGCAATAATTTCATGTTAGGACCCATCAAATAAATTTATGTTTGTTTATTGTAACGTCCCTGACCCTCCGACTGGCGAAGAGGATGCTACCACACCACTTATTTTACGGGCAACTAGCCCCATGAAGTTGTACATACATATAACTGAAATAAAATGATTGGAAGTAAAAACATGCAGAGATGCATAATGGCTTAACATATAGCAGAAGTAAAACCATATATTCCAGCATTCAACATGTTCACCATAATTCATTAAACATCAAATATGAATGCAGAAATGAGGTAGTCAAGAATACTTATCTTATCAAGAACTCATCCTGCAACGAGCTACGTCGCTGCAACATTCCACCCAACCCTAGGCTAGTGTGCTCATCAATCTCTCAACAACACCGCCACCCCTGAGCTGGGCATGATTCCCCAAGGAATAAGGGATTAAGCAGGCTTACACATAGCCAAGGATACACAAATCAGCGAAGCCAAAACAATAGGGTTTATCAGGCCATCAAGGAACTGGAAAAGGATAAATGCTAAACTGGTGAGCTCATTGAAGAGCTAAGGACTCCTACACCAAAACTAGCCTGACTTCTAGGACACCCACACACACCCAACACCAGGAAATCAGTCCCTTCTCTGCTACACAGTCCCTCAGGCATTGACTTCCCTTCCAGTACTATTCAGGGGTTGTGGAGAAGAAAGCCAACCCTCTAGCTCCGTCTATGTGGTTCCCCAAACACCCCAGGTTTATCAAGCAAACCAAGCCTTCATCCCACTCCAAAATAGTCCGAAGACCAACCACTGCATACACGTAGTCATATAAGTGATTCATAGCTTGGACAGGGAAACTCGATCCCTGAGTCGTTCTTGGCCCTATCGTGGCCAAAAAGACTCCATAATAACCACATCAAACCAAAATGTAATGAACCCACAACAACGAACAATGTGGGGAAAACAACAGCCGTGGTCTCAGTAATGAAACAACGGGAAAATTACATAGCCCAGAAATGGAAGAAGAAAATCCGACGTTCAGCCTGGACAGGGGAACATACACCCCGAGCCATGATAATGGTAGGAAAAATACATACGCACAGTCCAGAATGTCAAATGGTTCATACACAGGAAAAATCGTGGATGACAGAAGAACGGTTACTCCCAGCTCGCTGCATGAGTAAAACCAAGAAGAATCATGTGCGTGAGGAGAATAGAACATCTCTGGGTGAATATGGGTGAGGATGGAAGAATGGGGTCGTGGGTTTCCTCTGCCTCCGTTAGAGTGAGATGATTCTGTGGGTGGAGTGGGCGCATGGGCAAGGACTGACAGTCCTGCCACCCACCACTACCCAGCAATAACTACCCTCAACTAACGCCTGCCCCACAGGACTGGGTGGTTGAATGAGACGAAAAGGTGGTTGACACATGGCACTTTCCCAATGGCTCCCACGGTTAGATAATTCCCCCCCTTATCCTTAGGAAATCATACCCATTTCATTATCATTTCACTGCCATAGCTGGTTGTAGGTTTTTTATTAATTTTGCATATTTACATGATGCCAAAACTATAACGTGCCAGATAGCATGAGATACCATCGACAACGATTCCAATCACTGAAACATAACACAACCAAATCGATGGTGGGGCTTTTGCCTTTAGCTCCACACCACGATTAATTACAATATATACATCATGTACCTTTAGTGCAAACGGGGTCAAAACCGGGGTGTTACATTCCCCTCCCCCTTGGAATAACACCATCCTCAGTGTTCCAATACTTAGGAATACATATACAATTAACACATCCAAAATTTCAAAATTTTGCAGATCTGTCCTTCGTTCAATTATTTACTTGAACTTTCAGGACCAAGCCCTTTGGCTTCCATGAGCTTCTCCTGCTGGTTCTCAGCTTTCGGCTCACCCCCAAGTCTAACAACTTTGTGGCTGCTAACCTCCTATTGTTCCCTTGTTGGGCAGTCCCGGCAGTAATGATGTCCTCTGTACTTCCAGCATTTCATTGGATGCTTCATCTTTACCTGCTCAATTTCCTTTGAGTCTTCATGCCTGGAACTTTTCTTCATGCACCAATTGGACGAATGCCTCATCATTGATCCACTTTCCTTTCCTTTACGGATTGCTCCCAGAAGGATTTTTACCCCCTTTTGAAAACAAATAGAGTCTTTCAAAATATGGTTGTTCATCTCATTCTGCCTTTTCTATATCTTGAGCGTCTCTCCAATATTTTCTTGGGTCTTGGAAATTGTTTGAGGATACTTCCAGTCAAGTCCAACATCTTTTGGTTTGCTGACATGATCAATGTGCATGACTATATTTCACTTTTCTCACCCTCTTTGTCTTGTTCCATTCTGGAACTCACACCACCACTGTGGCTTTCATGCTCTTCACCTCTTTCACTTCAATGTGAATGCTATTTCACTTCACTGTGAATGCTGGACCAACCCTTCTTGGCCATGACACTTAGTGTCTCTAGTCTATTCCAGACCTCTCAACCATGGAGTCTCTCCACATGGTTTGTCTACAACTCTTGGATGCTAGGACCTTCACAGTCTCACTAGCACCTTTTTCATTATTGCACATTTTGAGCTCTTTAGGATAGTCACATGTCCACATGCACCCCTAGGATGCCCTCATAGCCCTCGCTCCCAACGATACCTATATTCAAACATTGAATAGATTCACATGTTTAGTTTATTCTCAGCGGTTTGTCTCTAAATAAGAGTTAGAAGATTATAACCAAACCATACACACAAGTATATTCATAAGCAAGAATTTGCAAGGTAATCCAATACTTATATGTATTGTGCGTTTCCTCATTGGTCCACAGGGTCCTGCTTTGCTTTGCAAGCCTTGGAATTGCCTATGGACTTGGATGTTAGGTCAGCACGCAGGATTCTCCCCAACATCAAATAATTAATGTCTAGCCAGTACACCTTCACACCGACTGGGAAGGAACAAATTAGCCAAGCCAACACAGTTGGGTTTATCAAGTCATCAACAAATCAGCCAAGCCAACAAAGTTGGGTTTATCAAGACATGCACTTATATCAACAATACACTTATATCAATAATACACTTATATCAACAATGCACTTATATCAACAACCAGACTGCATCTGTTTAGCCTGTCAACACAAGCAATATAAGCAAACTCATCAGCGTTATTGCTCTAAAAATGTAATCATATTTCATATCATTCACTATCAAGTATTGAGACACCAGGAGTGCATCCACTCCCTAGGGTGTAGTCAATATTGAAAACCCTTTTATCACTCGACATTAGGAAAGTGTGCACCCCTTTCCGATGTGAGCCATGTAGGCCCTATTCATACTCAAGCAATCTTTCATAGTGGAAATAAAATCAAAACATGCTCTGCATATTGAATTTAACAATTTGACATGCATATTATTATCTAGGGTCACAGAACACTTATCCATTTGTTGATGCAATATTCCTTCATTAAGGAGGAATGGGGGCTCCCTTATCTGAGTTGGCAGTCCCTCGGTTTGCCATCCCAACTCCTTTTTACATTCCATATCCCACACATGTATTACCGACATAAGCTATACCATATCACTCATGTTGCTTACCAAACATGCAGTGCAGATGGGACATTTCCAAAATGTCTAATGGAGTTTCACCCGAAACCCATTTCCAAGATAGGGGAAAATTCCCCATGAAGTTTGGCTCCTGCAGGCCATCACACATGGTCTTCCTGCAATGTGTACCCCTAGCACATTCATCAAGTAGCCAAATAGTCAATCATTATCTACTAATACAATCCAAATTTGATTGTTCCATAACCAAGCAATGGCATTAGTAATTAAATTCAATATGAATTTGCAACTCTGTCTACTTCAGAAATTGATTGCTTAGCAATGAGGTGATCCTCATTTGTTGTTCTCTTGTAAGCAGTACCACTATGCCCATTATAATTTTATGCTTACTAGTATAACATGAAGATCCACTTACAACACGTCCTCCTGACACAATTCTATGCAAGCCAATAGTGATTAGTAGTTGTCAGCAATTTCTCAAATCTGAAATTTACAAGTTCAAATTGACAACCCATCCTGCATACAAACTAATTTCACAGCCATGAGACTCTTCTCATGAGGTTTGGCTCTTTCACATGGTAGATTTCGGCCTTGGTCATGGTCTTACCCACATTGCCATGCTCCAAACAATCTACCTGAAATCTGAACTTCAATCAGCCAAACACTTTATAAGTCTCCATGGATATAACATTTCATTGCTGCAACAATCACTGAGGCATTTTCAGAATTATAGAATTCAAACACTTCCATCAATTAATCGCATCAATATTACCAAAACTCATTTTCTTCACGTGAATCATTATCATAATAAAATTGCAAGGTATAGTCACATCATTTATGCAAATTAAATTAAATGTTTAGATACTCCTTACTTCACAGGTGTATCATTTGTACCACCTTGCCCTTCCATAAAGCATTTCGGAAGCCAATCGATCGTGACTACCCTCTCCATGCACTTACTATTCTGCATTCATAACAGCTCTTGAAAGGATTCTAGAATTATCATCAATTCATCATTTCAGCCATTGGTTAGTCATAATAACACATGCATTATCTCGATGCATTCATGCAATGCTTCACAACAATTGCACCCATACTTATGTATGCATATTTACAACAATTACTCAAACTTTTCATATGCATCCATTCAATGCATAACCACTCGATGCTACCTTGTATTGATTCAGGAGTACTATGCATTCAATCATACTATGGCCTAACGATGACTACCTCCTATAGGATGCATTACTATAATCAAGACCATCAGTACCCACTTTCTTTGGGTTACTAAGCTCATAACAACATATACAGGCATGATACATTTCTATATGAATGTAGTATAAATTTTAAATAACCACATGGTATGAGATCTCTTGCCCTTACCATTCCATGCAATTGTCATAATTAAACCATTACCTGCATGGATCCTATTTACACCCTTGACATTACCAGTTTGGTTGGTCTATTACAGGAGATTGCAGAATTCGCTCACCAACTTTTGATCCTGGATTTGTTGCCTTATCCCTTTCTCCATAGGGTTTCTGGTCACATTCATCAGCATCAGCAACATATTCATCCATGCTCATGTTGTCGTTGGTCTTTCCACCAATTCCAACACCAATACAATATTTACCATTAGTGGTTCATTGTAAATGTATAATTCCCACTACTTTTACCAATGTGTAATATCCTATGCATGAAAAACATATCCTCATACATTTTATGTACAAAACTTGTAAATATAATTATTAAGACGAGGGTTAAGGAAATTTCCCTTCTCAAGTCCCTCATCTTTGCATGGAATTCCTCTTCCACATGACAGCTGGTTCGACTTCCTAGTCTTTGCTACCTCTAGGCATGCAATTCCTGGATTTGTCCATATTTACAGCAACACAGTCAAACTCTAGTGAGTCTCCCTTGTTCCCTACTGGGTAAGCTTTCCAATGCCTATCCACATGCTCCATTCTGACTTCGGGTGTGAAAATCACACCACTTCTAAAATGGCGATTTTCACCAAATTTACAACTGTATTCTGGTCTGGAATGCCAACTTTAGCCACCTAGAAATTTTCTTCTTTTTCAGCCCTGTAATCCACTGACAATCTCCCAAAAAATTCACTAAAAACCAACTGAAATTCGCTGAGAAATCCCACTGGAAAAACTCAAAATTTCCTTTTTCCCAATCGGGTCTCTTCCCAACTAAAATTCTGACACTTCAGCGGTCAAAACAACTATTTTTCTCCGATGCTCATCGGTGGTCTAATTGTCTATTTTTCTCCGACGTGTCGGCTCCTTAATTGTCTAAGCTTCCAGACTGTTATCACGGTGGTTGTGTATCGGTGATCGGAACCGTTAACCACTACAGCATCAGGGAGGAAACTAACTCCCATAACGCAGTATTGGCAATCGAAAACACTATTCTTTGGGTGGATAGTTTCATTGGAAGACGCAATGGCAAGTAAAAAACCAACTTTGGGTTCCGCAGACCATACAACCCATCAGCGGTCGAAAGCTCTAAACACTATGTGTTGGCGATTCAAAACTAAATGTTCCTGCTGCGTCGGCGACCGAAGCACTGTCGGCAGTTGGAAATTCTACTTGTCGGAATGATAGTCCAATTGATAGTCGCAACGACGGACTCGCAAACAACTACGTTTTTTCGACACTTCATCAGAGGTCTCATCAACTAAGATTTTTCAATGTATCGACGGCTCAAATAACAAACCATTCTCGATGTGTTGGTGGCTCAAACAACAAACCTTTTCCGATGCATCGGCGGTCCAAACCACTCAGTATTCTCCATCCTATTGGCGATCTGATCCTCTATTTTTCTCTGATGTTTAAAACACTTAAGAGAATTTTTCATTCTCTTTTCTCCTCCGTGTCGGCTCCCTTGTAATCTATCTTCCGCCGCCAGTATGGCTACTTCCTTATCTATTTCTCGTCGAAACTTCCTTTATCTTTCACCGACATTTTCTACCGCATCGGCTACTTACTCCACTAATATTCACCAATCCAATCAACTAATCTTCGTTGTCACTATGGCTTCACATCGGCAATCATCTTTCGATGATTTCAACACTTAAGAGAATTTTCATTCTCTTTTCTCCTCCGCGTCGATGCCCTTATCATCTAGGTTCCGCTGATGTATCAGCACTTTCATCACCTATGTCCACTTCCTATTCCTCCAGCTGCTCTATCGGCTCCAACTTCTTCTATTTTTCGTCGACGTATCAGTGCTCTTATCCTCTATCTGCCGTCGTTGTCGCGGCCACTTCATCAGCTATTTTCCACCGACGCTAGGTCTATATCGGACGATCTTTCAACTAACTGAGCCGACATTTCGGCGATTTCATCCACTAGCTTTCTCCACCATTTCGGCGATCTTCAGTTAAGCTGATCCGACTTATCGGCTCAGACTTCATCTAATTTTCGCCGCCACCGGGGTTTGTGTCGGGTAATCTTCCAACTAAGTTTTTCGATGAGCTGACGGTATTGGCACTTAGAGAAATTTTTGAAAATTTTTTCGCCTGCCACTCATCGGGTGGTCTTCGACTATGCTATTCGATGTATCGAAGGAGCTTCCAATGAGTCCTCCGACAATCCGACGAGCTCGGCACTTAGAAAATTTCAACGAAAAAATTTTCTAAAGATTTTCTTTCTTTTTCTCCTGCTGGGCAGAAGGAAACCTGCCTCTGCTAGCTGATTCATCATGGCCCATTCAGGCCCATGCTGCAACATTTTCTTTGATACCACTCTATAACGTCCCCAACCCTTCGACTGGCGAAGAGGTCACTACCACACCACTTATTTTATGGGAAACTAGCCCCATGAAGTTGTACATACATATAACTGAAATAAACTGCTTGGAAGAAAAAACACAAAGAGATGCATAATGGCTTAACATACATCGGAAGCAAAACCATATATTCCAGCATTCAACATGTTCACCATAATTCTTTAAACATCAAATATGATTGCAGAAACAAGGTACTCAAGAATACTTATCTTATCAAGAACTTGTCCCGCAACCAGCTACGTCATTGCAACGTTCCACCCAACCATAGGCCAGTGTGCTCATCAATATCTCAACAACACTGCCACCCCCGAGCTGGCCATGATTCCCCAAGGAATAAGGGACTAAGTAGGCTTACACATAGCCAAGCATACACAAATTAGCGAAGCCAACACGGTAGGGTTTATCAGGCCGTCAAGGAACTGGAAAAGGATGAATGCTAAACTGGTGAGCTCATTGAAGAGCTAAGGACTCCTACACTAGAACTAGCATGACTTCTAGGACACCCACACACACCCAACACTAGGAAATCAGTCCCTTCTCTGCTACACAATCCCTCAGGCCCTTAATTCCCTTCTAGTGTTATTCAGGGGTTGTGGAGAAGAAAGCTGTCCCTCTAGCTCCATCTGTGGGTTCCCCAAACACCCTAGGTTTATCAAGAAAACCAATCCTTCATCCGACTCCAGTACAGTCCGAAGACCAACCACTGCATACACGCAGTCAGACAAGCGATTCACAGCTTGGACAGGGAAAATCGATCCCTGAGTTGTTCTTGGCCCTATGGTGGCCAAAATGACTCCATAATAACCACAGCAAACCAAAATGTAATGAACCCACAACAACAAAAAATGTGGGGAAAACAATAGCCCTGGTCTTAGCAATGAAACAACGGGAAAATTACATAGCCCAGAAATGGAAGAAGAAAATCCGACGTTCAGCCTAGACAGGGGAACATACACCCCGAGCCACAATAATGGTAGGAAAAATACATATGCATAGTCCAGAATTCCGACTGGTTCATACACAGGAAAACTCGTGGATGACAGAAGAACGATTTATCCCAGCTTGTTGCGTGAGTAAAACCAAGAAGAATCCTGTGCGTGAGGAGAATAGAACATCTCTGGGTGAAGATGGGTGAGGATGGAAGAATGGGGTCGTGGGTTTCCTCTGCCTCCGTGAGAGTAAGATGATTCTGCGGGTGGAGTGGGAACGTGGGAAAGGACTGACAGTCCTGCCACCCACCACTACCCAGCAATAAATGCCCTCAACTAACACCTGCCCCACAGGACTGGGTGGCTGAATGAGACAAAAAAGGTGGTTGACACATGGCAGTTTCCCAATGGCTCCCACGGTTAGACAATTCCCCCCTCTTATCCTTAGGAAATCATGCCATTTTCATTATTGTTGCATCACCATAGCTAGTTGTAGGTTTTTTATTAATTTTGCATATTTACATGATGCCAAAACTAGAACGTGCCGGATAGCATGAGATACCATTGGCAACGATTCCAATCGCTAAAACATAACACAACCAAATCGATGGTGGGGCTTTTTCCTTTAGCTCCACACCACGATTAATTACAATATATACATCATTTACCTTTAATGCAAATGGGGTTAAAACCGGGGTGTTACATTTATGAAATAACAAAATCATTCTAAATAAATACAATTCTATTACAATGTAAATTACAATACTATTCAACTATTCAAGTAAATTAATTGATAAGAATAGATCACCTGATAAAACATGGATAACCAAAAACACTATGTATATAAGGCCATCAATCTCATCTAAACGCCATTTCTTGCCTCTTAAATATGGAAATGTTTCTCAACGCTATCTGTAACAAGTTCCAATGGAGGAGTCAAATAGAAATAATGAAAATTACACACTAAAATTAGAAATAGATGTTTTTTAATGTATTCTTCTTTACCATTCATTGAGCTCCTCTATGTTTAGAGAATAATTTAATATTCTCTACTAAACAAGACCAACCATATTAAGGTGGAAGCTCTTATGGCCCTCCCCCCCCCCCCCCCCCCCCTCACATCACTCTCAACTCCCCAAACCCAATGCATCTACTTGCAAATAACAATTTATTTCACTATTTCACAATCTAAATAACAATTCATCTACAATGCAAATAACAATGCATCTATTGCAAATTAGTTCACTCAATAGTTGAAAGATGCTTTCATTAAAGCATTCTTTAAATCATTCATTAAACCATTCAATCATTCAACAGATGAAAAAACCATTCATTTAGTCAATGGAAGAAAAAAAAATCAGTAAACCATTCATTAAAGCATTCATTTAAACATTCATTCATGAAACAGAGGAAAAAACCATGAAATGTTTTTTATTATAAATAAGAATTACTCAAAATTTGTTTAGTCACTTCCTTTTTACTTTTCTTCTCTTTAAATATTTAGTTAGAGTCACATCTTCTGGAATCTGATCCTCGGTCTCCCTACTAGTCTGCTCACAAGGTTGAACTTCCGGCAAGGGGCGATGAATTTCTGCAATAATGTCAAAATATTTCATTAATATATTTATATTTTGATAAATACGAGTAATTCATTTAAAAAAACATTACGAATGTGTTTTTTTACCTACCATGGGCACATCAGCATGTTCAACATTATCTTGTACAAGCCCAACCTATTTAGTGTTATCTGCATCTACATGCTCTGCAGTCGAATTGTGTAGAATTAGAATTAATGTTCATCATCTGCAATGGTCTATAAAAAATAGTAGCACATTAATAAATTCATTACCAGGAATCGAAGCATGATCTTCGTTTGGTTGGTCATGTACATCCTCGACATGAACGGGATCATTACTTTCCTGCTCAAAAAGGAAAAATAATTTATTTAATTTATTTATAAGGAATAAATTGCATGAGCATTAATAAATTATCATTAAACTATACAGTTTTTACATACCTGCGCACCAGATGGATTAGTAGAAGATTGTGCAGTATGTCCAGACAAGATTCTATGGTGTTCAACAATGGCGTCAAAGCCCTATTCGAAGCCAAGCTTCATGTAATTCGCACTCGACAATTCTTTGAACTGGTTGGCCTTCATATTTGCATGATGTCATTAATTTTACATTTTTTTGCCAGAACAAAACGAAAATAATTATCTGTATGATATTTGGATGCAGATTCGGGTTTTGCAATACTTACATATTGGGTCGCCAAGTTCGAGTAACCACCAGGCCCAAGCTTGTGTTGACCAATTTTTTCAATTCTTGCCTTGGTGGCCTTAGATGTGTCCGAGATCCTAATCAAGTTTGTAAATACATTATTTGATGTACCAAATTTGATATAAAAACTAGTAATAATAAGGCTTACCACTACATTTTGGAATGTATTTCATACCTCCCTGTTCCAGTTGGTGGTATCCTTCCTAATTTTCTCAGGCCCTTCTCTTTTCCATCTTCCACCAGGGATTTCGACTCCATAGATGAAATCATTGGAGGGTGCTCGTACCTAGGTTTCTTTTCTAGGTGAACCCTATACTGGTCTCAGATAATCTTCAGATGTTTTCCAGCCTTCTGTAGGACCTTTGATGTATCGAAGGTATCTTTTCCGAACAGACCAACTAAGCGATTAGTTAGATCATCCTTTAAAGCTTTTGGCTGCTTGTTCCACATTGTGCGGAAGGTGGGCCTGAATATCTCCAAGGCCAAATCATTCATATGTCTATAAAATATATCATCTCCTGCAAAACATTAATGGCATCATTAGTCAACATTAAAAATATTATCGGTATACTAGACACAAATTACAAAAACTAAATTGAACAATCTATAAAGACCTGGAATCCTCTCTATCTTTATTGGAACCAGTTCTTCATTCACCAAAAATGTACACACTATTGAACCAGTTCTCGTGACATGAGAAGATCCAGGAAATGCATCCACATATCTATCTAACCCTGCATCCACCCCTTCTTCTGCATCATCTGTTGTGGGTGGGGCAACATCGACTGCACCCTCTGCTGCCCTCGGGGGTGTCGCAGAGAATTTTTTCGACTGTTCAGTGAGAAATATGGGAGCAGTATGTGGTGTACGTGGAGTGGTTTGGTAACTGGGACCAACATTTCCTTGACCACCACTGATAATATCCATAGTGCACTGTAAATTCAAACCATTGTATTATAAGTTCAATAGCATATAAAATCAAATATTATAAAATTTTTTATAAATGAATTTACATTATTATTCGAGAACTTACTTCCAATTGTTTACGTTGTTATAACAACAATTGAATCCTATTTTTGATCCCTTCTGTTTGTGGAACTTCCAATGTTAGAAGAATCAGTTCCTCATTTTGTTTTTCCCTGGTCTTTTGTAGCACCCTCAATGGGTCTGCAGACTCTCTAATTTCACTATCTCTCATCAACCGGGAGACCTCATTCTGTAAAGAGTTTTGATATGATGTTAAATAAACTGAATCCCCTATCTGCAACTGAAATATATAAAAAAATTCTTAGTATTTGAAGCAATAGTGTGCGCAAACAATTATATTAACAAAAATTTTATATCATGATAGAGTCATAGTATTACATCTAGGATTACCTGACGCCTAGACAAGGGTGTGGTCTGATCAATAGATGGAGATTTACCTCGATCAGCTACCTGCAAAAGAAGTAGAGAACATTATCACAATGAACGCAATATGTAAAAGCTAACAAATACAGAACAAAAATAAACACTATGATACATGTTTTATATGTGTACATTTTTTAAGTATTTAGAATGTGGAATTACATTTAGGTTTACTGGTTGCCTCGAGGCTCTAGTCGTCTGATCGACAGTTGGGGACTTTCCTCGGTGAATTTGCAAAAAAGGTAGACAACATTATCATCATGAACGAAAACATAAAAATGAAATATTACATAACAAAATAAAAATTATGCTACACGATATAAATGTTTACGATTTTAAAGTATTTGAAATGGAGAATTACATTCATGTTTTCATGTTGCCTCGATGCTGTAGTTGGCTGATCAATAGTCGGTTGGCTTCCTTGATCAACACTCTGCATGGAAAATAGATAAGATTATATAAATGAACTAAATATACTAATTAAAATACATAACAACATATATGTATGTCCATCCTAAAGTTATTACATTGGCAATATCGATGTATACCTGCTGCCTTGACTCGGGTCGACAAACATCTACAAAGAGCGAGGCATTAGAGAGAATTTGAGGTCAAAAATGGGCCTCAAAAGGACCAAAATGTACTATAAAAATCAACCAATTACATTCTAGTAGATGACATCATCCCCCATGGTTGAGGTGGCATTGCATGAGTTAAAAATGCTTATTTGTCACATTTTCTATGGTGGATGAAAATCCATAGTTAACCAAGGTAGTGGTACAAGTACTTTTAAGTCATAAAGTGAAGTACTCACAATAAAAGTCATTTCACACTTTTTCATAAAATAATATTATTGTTATTTTCAAGTAAAGTGCCCACAATTCACTTTCTCATAAAATAATATTATTGTCATTTTCAAGTAAAGTACTCATAATTCATCAAAAATGTCTTTTCACATTTTTTTACAAAATAATATATTGTCATTTTCATGTTTTTTAATTTTAAATTATATATTCACTCAATTGTATTTAATATCATAATGTCAAACTAATATATATAATCTTGTACTTTTAAAATAAATTAAATTCATGAATGATATTTATATGAAAAAAATATGTTAGTTATGCATATAAATTAAATTAATTTTTGTTTAATCTTATTTACAAGTTCAAGACAAATAAATGTTAAAGGACAATAATTTTTTGGGAATTTACAATGAATCTTAGTCGCATCATTCTAGAGTTATTTTATTAATTTTATTTATAGTCAATTTAGAAAAGTAACTCAACCATGGTTACTTATATTGTGCATAAAAAGTAGTGTAGGAGGTGAGTTGTCATATATACCTACCCCATAAAACCCCTAACTCATAATATTTTAATATATCTTATATTTTTGTAGTACATCTCTTAGGAGGCCCATTTTTTACCTCAAATTCTCTCTAATGTGCCTTGACAGAACCTTGCATAAAAAACATACTAAAAGTTACCTAACGAAACCAAAAAAGTAGAAAATTACAATTATATGCTAACGAAAAATCCTATAGATGTTAAAATAATTAATAAAATGTTGGTTAAATTGTTGGATGTACCACAACCATACTAACCGTGTTTGTATCTACACGATTCAAATTGTAATTAATAAGCAGTTCTTTGCCACCAGTTATTGATTTAATTGCACATACAAAGACACGGTTTTCTTCACGCGACTTGAATATACAGTTGGGTTGCTTAAGTGTAGACCCTAGTTGTGTACTGTTTATAAACCCCACAATATTACCAGTTGTTTTTGGCCTTCCGTCCATGTACAACGTTGCTCCTTTATTTTGAGCTTTGTCTTTCAGTTGTATATAATTCACTGACAACCCATATCTATGCATGCTTCATGTATATTGGACCAGGCACATCCAATCACTGTAGTTGTAAGAGGGTCCAACATAGTCCATCAATTATGTACATCTACCGTATCCAACCTTTATTTTGTCCATGCAAAACAACCCCAATCCATGCAATGACGACTGTGCAATTCTATATATCCTCTCATTCACACAAAAATCAGTGTTTACTTGAGGAAGATCTCTAGGCATCGATTGTTTCACTAGGTTTTTTTACCTTAAGGGCACGCTGATGTCTCCTACTATCTAATCATCATCAGAACATGACCCCCCTCCTTTAAGAAAAAATTCCATGTGTTTATTGAATTTTCTTCTGATATTCTGGCATCTAGTTAATCGAGCACTTGTAAACCTACTAGATGTCTCAATTTCCTCTAGCCTTCCCAAACTCCCCTCTCTGGAGGAAGACATGTCTGACAAATACCTATTTGGTTCTACATGCACCATGGCTGGAAAAAAATTGGCAAAAACATAGCAAAACCAGCAAAAAAACTTGGAAAGACTTATAAGCAAAAAACTTTTTAAAGAAAAAGCTTGTCAAGAATGAGTTTGGGTAATAGGTGTGGGCATTTGGTAGCCCTAAAAATTCTAATGTATGCCCCTCTTTTAGTTACATACAAGTCTTCATTATCACTTATTGCTTGCATTGCCTTTTCCTAACATGTATTGGGTAGGCTCACAAAATATCATGTTATACATGGGCACTATGATATGCTCACAAATATTTATATAATGTATTATAAATGTGTGTTCCTAAAGGATTTGGAAATATACATGGATGGGAACTATGCTTGGTCACCAATGCTTTCACATCTCTGGAAATATGTTAGAAACATACATCACATATAGCAAGTATGATGGCATGTAGAATGTTGGAGCGATTATGGTGGTTGTGTATTTGGATATGCAGGTGTTCTTATTATTGGCCTAACCCCCTTTCAAAAAAAATATTTTCAAATTTAATGAGTCTATGTCTAATGTTCTTGGTCCTCATTACATTCAAGGAGCCAATGCAAAGGTCTCGGTAATCCATAACAACAGACACTACACAAACTTAATTCAGAGGAGTTCCAAATGCCCTTTGTCCATTCACGAGCTTCATATGTATGCTTGTGCCCATTGGACTTTGTCCTTTCAACGTTGTTAAGCTTGAGACGATCTGTTATGCATATGCAGCAAATATAACACTGCAATTTATGCTAATATATGTCTGTACATGGCCTGGAGGTTCTCCTTTAATGGACTATCTCCTTGAAAGAACATACCTTCACATTCATATACATTTACTTCAGATAGAAGTGATACAGAGTTGTTATGTTGGTCACTTCCCTCAAAAAGCATCTTTGACATGAGTTCCTTTTTCAAGAAATCTTGGTTAATCTCCTCTTCCAAACTTCTAGGTCACTTCTCCACTCTACATTGGCCCGATTATTCATTTTATTGGCCACTCCTCTCTCCTTACTCTACACTCATTGTTGTTGTAACCCTTACTTTTGATGGTTGTAAGTGGTTTTTAGTTTTCCCATGAATGATGTTGTGATGTTGTAGATGATTATCCATTTTACCCAATATGTTTTAAGATCTTTTCCATCATTGCTAGGGTGCACATACCTGTTGTTTATGGCTTCTTAAGCTTGAAACCTCAAGGGCCTAAAAGTGCCCAGATCTCATGTAGGACCCTTTAAGAGTCATAATAACAACTTTTGTTAGAGGATTTTATTCTCCAAATGATACACCAAAACCATACTTATCGGTTAATATTTGTGTAGGGATGTTTTTCTGATCTCTCCCATAATTTATCATACTAATGGGATTGTGAATATCAAGTCAATTCCTTATTTGCATAGTGGCAATCCTACAACAATACACTGGAAATTCTAAAAAATTCTAATGTATGCCCTAAAAATTCTAATCTATGCCCTCTTTTAGTTACATACAAGTCTCCATTCTCACTTATTTCTTGCATTGCCTTTTCCTAACAGGAATTGGGTAGGCTCACAAAATATCATGTTATACATGGGCACTATGATATGCTCACAAATATTTTTATAATGTATTATAAATGTGTGTTCCTAAAGGATTTGGAAATATACATGGATGGGCACTATCCTTGGTCATCAATGCTTTCACGTCTCTGGAAATATGTTAGAAACATACATCACATATAGAAAGTATGATTACATGTAGAATGTTGGAGCGATTATAGTGGTTATCTATTTGGATATCCAGGTGTTCTTATTACTGGCCTAACCCCCTTTCAACAATAATATTTGCAGACTTAATGAGTCTATGTCTAATGCTCTTGGTACTCATTACATTCAAGGAGCCAATGCATAGGTCTCTGTAATCAATAACAACAAACCCTACAAAAACTTAATTCAGAGCAGTCCAAATTCCCTATGTCCATTCACAAGCTTCATATGTATGATTGTGCCCATTGGACTTTGGCCTTTCAACATTGTCAAGCTTGAGACGATCTGTTATGCATATGCAGTAAATATAACACTGAAATTTATGCTTATATATGTTTGTACAAGGCCTGGAGGTTCTCCTTTAATGGACTATCTCCTTGAAAGAACATATCTTCGCATTCATCTACATTTACTTCGGATAGAAGTGATACGGAGTTGTTATGTTGGTCACTTCCAAGCATCCACTCTACAAGATCTCCAAGAACTAACATCATTCAAGTGAAGGATGTATGCAGACTGCTGCAAACAGTATATCTATCGTCATTTGATTTCCTACAAAGTGTTGTAGATTGCTTATTGCTCCTCTATGTTTATCATTTACGTTCAACTTAACGGTGAAATCAACAACTCTAGGAAAATCTTCTAGTACATCTCCTTTACAGTAATGGACAAATAATGATGTTAGTTCTTGGAGATCCTGTAGAGTGGATGTTTTAACCTCTTCAGTGCTACTCTGTAGTGCATAACCTAGCACTGCAGAGAATATTGTAATGGTTTTCTTGGACATCTTGGGGTATCCTAATCAATTTCATAATGATAGTTCGGAGGAATGCATTCCAAAATTCCATGGGAAATAGGATTATGCTAGGTTTCATGTTGAATTACATATTGAATCTCTTCTAAGGTTGAATGTGGCCCAAAGTATATTAAGATGAATATGTTCAATATATATCTTAACTTGAAAAAACGTGACATAAGAAATTGGTATGTATGGATTCCTAGTAAGGGTGTATACTCAATTGTAAATATTCTCAGGTTGTTATACAAGATATGGGATCATATTCTTGATGAGGAATCTTTTGAGGATCCAGATTACCCTCCACAAAATCAAGCCCTTGAAAAAATCCATGAAGATTCCTTTGAAGAAGGCCCTATTTATGAAAGAACCCATTCTCCTATTATATTAACTCATCCCAAGAATATGAATTAGATGGTCTGTATTGTTGAGATTCTGATGAGGAATATTTTGTAGTCAAACCCTTGTTTGATGATGAGATGGAAGGTGTATGCATTTATCCATTTGATGAAGAGTTGGATGTTATATTTGAAATCAATAATCATAGTTTTGGGGACCCCGTATATGATTCATATAGTGAAGCATCTAATGAGGAACCTAAATATTTGGAACCTATAGAGCAACCAAGCATCCACTCTACAGGATCTCCAAGAACTAACATCATTATATCTCTACTCATTCGATTTCCTTCAAAGTGTTGTATATTTCTTAGTCCTCCTCTCTGTTTATCATTTAGGTTCAACTTAACAGTGAAATCAACAAGTCCAATCAAATCTTATAGTACATATCCTTTATAGTAATGGACAAATAATGATGTTAGATCTCTGGAGATCCTGTAGAGTGGATGTAAATGTTGGCTCAAACTCATTCACGGGTTTGCATTAGTTTCCAACAAAGGTGGTTTATTATAGTCCAAGAATTGGCATATTGAATGCTTGGAGAGGGGAAGGTCAATAGTCATATTTTTGGGGACCCCATATATGATTCATATAGTGAAGCATCTAATGAGGAACCTAAATAATTGGAACCTATAGAGCAACCAAGAATCCACTCTACAAGATCTCCAAGAACTAACATCATTCAAGTGAAGGATGTATGCAGACTACTGCAGACATTATATCTCTACTCATTCGATTTCCTACAAAGTGTTGTAGCTTGCTTAGTGCTCATCTCTCTTTATCATTTACGTTCAACTTGACGGTGAAATCAACAAGTCAAGGAAAATATTCTAGTACATTCCTTTACAGTAATGGAAAAATAATGATGTTAGTTCTTGGAGATCCTATGGAGTGGATGTTTTAACCTCTTCAGTGCTACTATGTAGTGCATAACCCAACACTTCAGAGAATATTGTAATGGTTTTCTTGGACATCTTGGGGTATCCTAATCAATTTCATAATGAAAGGTGGAAGGAATGCATTATGAAATTCCATGGGAAATAGGATTCTGCTAGGTTTCATTTTTGAATTGCATATTGAATCTCTTCCAAGGTTGAATGTGGCCCTGAGGATAATAAGATGAATATGTTCAATATATATCTTAACTTGAAAAAATGTGATATAAGAAATTGGTATATATGGATTCCTAGTAAGGGTGTATACTCAATTGTAAATATTCTCAGGTTTTTATACAAGATATGGGATCCTATTCTTTATGAGGAATCTTTTGAGGATCCAGTTTACCCTCCACAAAATCAATACCTTGAAAAAATCCATGAAGATTTCTTTGAAGAAGGACCTATTTAAGAAAGAACCCATTCTCCTATTATATTACCCCATCCCAAGAATCTGAATTAGATGGTCCATATTGTTGAGATTTTGATGAGGAATATTTTGTAGGAAAACCATTGTTTGATGATGAGATGGAAAATGCATTCATTTATCCATTTCATGAAGAGTTGGATGTTATATTTGAAATCAATAATCATATTTTTGGGGACACTATATATGATTCATATAATTAAGCATCTAATGAGGAACCTAAATAATTGGAACCTATAGAGCAACCAAGCATCCACTCTACAAGATCTGCAAGAACTAACATCATTAAAGTGAAGGATGTATGCAGACTGCTGCAGACATTATATATCTACTCATTTGATTTCCTACAAAGTGTTGTAGCTTGCTTTGTGCTCCTGTCTGTTTATCATTTACGTTCAACTTAACGGTGAAATCAACAAGTCCAGGAAAATATTCTAGTACATCTCCTTTATAGTAATGGACAAATAATGATGTTAGTTCTTGGAGATCCTGTAAAGTGGATGTTTTAACCTCTTCGGTGCTACTCTATAGTGCATAACCCAACAATTCAGAGAAGATTCTAATGGTTTTCTTGGACATCTTGGGGTATCCTAATGAATTTCATAATGATAGTTGGGAGGAATGCATTCTGAAATTCCATGGGAAATAGGATTCTTCTAGGTTTCATGTTGAATTACATATTGAATCTCTTCCAAGGTTGAATGTGGCCCTGAGGATATTAAGATGAATATGTTCAATATATATCTTAACTTGCAAAAACGTGACATAAGAAATTGGTATATATGGATTCCTAGTAAGGGTTGTATACTCAATTGTAAATGTTTTAACCTCTTCAGTACTACTCTATAGCGCATAACCCAACACTTCAGAGAAGATTCTCTCCACTATATCTTAAACATGCCCTTGGTACATTAATTTTGGATCCCTCTCAGTTGTAGTAATGATACTAATCAACCGGATGAAGAAGGCTTGAAAAGAGTTCAAATCTAAAATATTAGGCCTTACCAACCTCAAAAGATTGAAGATCTCTTTAAAATTGTTCTAAAAAAGGGTGCATGACAATAACACCCATCTCCTCGTATGTATTTGGGAAAGAGCATGGATTATGTTGTTGTCCTTATTGTGTTGGAAATTCCCTTCATCTAAAACCAGCAGTCCTAGTCCCTAAAGTATAATTTGTTGGCAAGATTCACCCAATGGTTCAAATTAAACACTCAGATATTCTAAGGGTTTATTAAACATGATAAGATCAAAGACACTAGGGAATTGATTCAACATCTGTTGTCACTACAATTTGGAAATTACTGGGTTAGGTTCGAGTTTATTTCTAATATAAGGTTTCTATAATAAAAAACCTAAAAGAAGAAATCCATAACATTTGGAATAATTCTAGAAAACCCATGTTGTCGCTACAATTTGGAAAATACTGGGTTAGGTTCGAGTTTCTTTCTAACCTAGGGCTTTTATAATGATCTTGAATTATAGTTGAATTTTTTTGTAAAAACCTGAGTGGTTAGGGTACGTGTGCCTTCTCCTCGATTTCACACTTGGGTGCATATATATTTTTTAGCTTGTCCCTATCATGCTATTTTTACCCCTAATACCTCTAATTTCGTGGGTGTTGAATGAGGGTAACCTTCTCTAATAGCCTCTTCCTTTCATCTATTGGACTCCGCTTATGATGGGTCCGCCCGCTGGGTCAATTATATGCTTTGCAATGGGGTATGGAACTCTATATCGATATGGGTCAAATGCAGGTCAAATACAACTATCAAATGCAACTCTATTTTTACCCCTATTAACTCTATTTTTGTGGGTGTTGAATGAGGGTAACCTGCTCTAATAGCCTCTGCCTTTCCTCTCTTGGTAATGAAACCCTGGAGATTTGCAAAACTATCTTCAAATTTTTAAAATAGAAATGAATTAGGGCATGGTACTCACAATTTTTGGATGCGTTTTCTCGACTGACAGCTTCTTTATAATTGGCCTCCTTTTCCCCTCCAAAACCACAATCCACTCTCCTTAGTCTTCGTGGGTCCAAATCGTTGCTCCCACTATCCAAATCGTTACTCCCACTATCTCGTTCTCAGATATTATTCTCCGGCCAAGTTGCTCAGATCATCACTGATCACTGAATGATCTCGACAAGCACTCGACGAGATGCACAAAGGAAGAAGCTTTCTCATGAAGATGAAATGAAAATAGCACGCGACAGGTAGTTTTTTGTTATTGTTTTATGTTTTATTTTATTTATTTATATATATGTATTTAAAATTATATATATATATATATATATTTAAAAATAAATTTAATATAAAATTAGAAGTAAGATTTAATTTAAAAATATTTAATTTTGATAAGTATAAAGAGATATAATTATTAGGTGTTTGACATTATATGCATAGAGTTTATAGTGGTTAAGAGTCATATAAATAAAGGGTTAACTGTGATAATTGTTGGTGATGATAAGGGATAGGGTTTATAGGGGTTTTGGAATAGGTTTTATAGGTATTATGTTTTAAAAGAGTTAAGTGTTTTAGGTTAGGGATTAGTCTCATATGAACCTTCGTTTATTTTCTCTAAGTACTATTCAATGTCCCAACAAAAAATCCCTGACAACTTTTCATTACAGGTGTCATTATCTCTTTTTTCTTAATCCTCGTCAAAGTGGCCACTCCACTTCCACTGGAAATGACCTTCTTCAACATGTCCATAATATCTTCTTAGTTGCAATACTTTACCACCATATACATAAATAGTTGTACACTAGTTTAAACCTTTCATCAAGGCTTCTATACAACGTTGTTATGTATAAACAAAAAATTTAATCCATCTCATTACACTCAATGTACATGTTCCTTCAAGTCTAATGTATCTATGTTAACCTCTTTTCCAAATTCCTATCCTTGATCACACATTCATGTTAGACACACCAAGCACACAGAGAGGGGGGTTGAATCTATGGGTGCAGTCTTGATTACTTTTTCAATTTTAACAATCAACAACTAATTCATCAATGCATTATTCTACCATTTACATAATCATTTCATAAACATCTACCACTTCATCATTTATAAATCATAAGCATCTGAATCATGGACTCATAACAAGAACCATAGCACAAGAGAACACAACATCGTATGATTTTGAGTATTATAATGATGATGATTATTATTATGAGTGGTATCATCATAAGATGACAATGATGATGATGAGGATGAGGATGTCGTTGATGATGATGATGTTGATGTTGATCATGATGCTATCCATGATGACGATCATTATGATATTGATGATGATGATGATGAAGATGATGATGTTGATGATGAGGATGAAGATGATGATGATGAAGATGACGACAATGATGATGATGAAGATGATGATGTTGATGATGATGAAGCTAATGATGATGATGATGATGGTGATGACGGTCTTGATATCATATGGAATGATGAAAATGCTAATGATGTTGATGATGATGATGATGATGACGCTGATCATGATGTCGCTGATGATGACGACGACGATGATGATGATGTTGATGATGATGATTATGTTGATGATGATGACGCTGATCATGATGTTGCTGATGATGACGACGACAATGATGATGATGTTGATGATGATGATTATGTTGATGATGATGATGTTGATTCTGATGATGATGATGAGAAAGCCTTATGATGTTGATGACGATGATGACGATGACGATGATGTTGATGATGATGAAGATGATATGAAGTAATTAATTTGATCTGGGTTTACTTTTAATTTAAAAAAAAATTAATGATGGTGTTGATGATGATGACGACGACAACGATGATGAATATGGTGATGATGATGATGATGATGATGGCATTGACGATGATGATGGCCATGACGATTACGATGATGTTGAAGATGGCCGTAACGATTAGAGTCCCATAACGATGAATTAGTTTATGAATATTATGACGAATATGAGGATGAGGATTATGACGATGACGATGATGATGATGATGATGATGACGTTGATGATGATGACGACAATGACGATGATGAATACGATTACAATGATACAGACGACGATGACGATGATGATGATGATATGAAGTAATTTATAATTTGATCTAGGTTTATTTTTAATTTTAAAAATAGTTTTAATGATGATGTTGATGATGTTGATAATTTTAATGATGATGATGGCGATGAAGATGAAGATGATGATAATGATGATGACAACGATGATTTAGATTATGATGATGACGATGATGATGATGACGACGACGACGATGATGATAATTATGATTTTGATGACGACGATGACAATGATGATGATGATGACAAAGATCATGAGGATAACGATGTCATCTTCATCGATTATGATGAAGAAGATGATGATGGTGATGATTATGTTGATGAGGATGACGATGATGATGATGGTCATGATGATGAAGACGATGATGACTACGACGATGATGATGAAGATGATGATGAGGGTGATTATGGTGATGATGATTATGATGATGATTATGATGATGATGATGATTATATATGATGATGATGATGGTGATGATGTTAGTTGTAACTCTTTTTTTTTTAAATAAGATAAATGAATAGGTCTATGATGATGATGATGATGATGACGACGACGATGAAGATGATGATGATGGTGATGATGATGATAATAAGATGATGACGATGATTATGATGATGATGATGATTATGACAATGACGATGATTATGATGACGACGATGATTATGACGATGGCGGTGATTATGATGATGACAATGATTATGAGGATGAAGATGATTATGACGACGACGATGATGATGATGAAGATGATGATGATGGTGATGATGAAGACGACGACGACAATGATGATGATGATGGTGATGATGAAGACGACGACGACAATGATGATGATGATGAAGATGATGATGATGATGATTATGTGATGATTATGATGAGGATGATGAGGATGAGGATGAGGATGAGGATGATGAGGATGACGATGATGATGATGACTATGATGATGAAGATGATGATGATGGTGATGATGATGAAGACAACGATGATGAAGATGACGATGATGATGATGATGTTGATGATGATGATGTGTGATGATGACGACGATGATGATGAAGATGGTGATGAAGATGATGATGTCTGATGATGACGACGATGATGATGAAGATGATGATGATGAAGATGATGATGATGATGACAATGATGATCATGATGAAGACGATGATGATGAAGACGATGATGATGATGACGATGATGATCAACATGATGATGATGGTGATGATGTTAGTAACTCTTTTTTTTAAATAAGATAAAAGAATAGGTCTAATTAAATATTTTCCTTTCATTATATTTCATCGTTGACGAGGATGACGACGATGATGATGACGATGATGATGATACAGATGACGACGACGATGATGATGATGATATGAAGTAATTAATTTGATCTAGGTTTATTTTTAATTTTAAAAATAGTTTTAATGATGACGTTGATGATGTTGATAATTTTAATGATGAAGATGAAGATGACGATGAGGGTGATTATGATGATGATGACGATGGTGATGATGTTAGTTGTAACTCTTTTTTAAAAAGAATAAGATAAATGAATAGGTCTATAATGATGATGATGACAATGAAGATGCAGATGATGATGATAATAAGATGATGACGATGATTATGACGATGACGATGATTATGACGATGATGATGATCATGATGACAATGATGATTATGCCGATGACAATGATTAGGATGATAACAATGATTATGACGATGACGATGATTATGACGATGATGATGATGACGATGAAGATGATGATGATGGTGATGATGGTGATGATGAAGATGATGATGATGATGAAGATGATGATGATGCTGATTATGATAATGCTGATTATGATGATGTTGATTATGATGATGATGATGATAATTATGATGATGATAATGATTATATATGATTATGATGATGATGATGATTATGACGATGATGATTATGATGATGAAGATGATGACGATGGTGATGATGAAGACAAAGATGATGATGAAGATGATGATGATGATTACGACGACGATGATGATGATGATGGTGATGATTATATATGATGATGATGAGGAGGAGGAGGAGGAGGAGGATGAGGATGATGCGGATGACGATGATGATGATGACTATGATGATGGTGGTGATGATGAAGACGACGATGATGAAGATGACAATGATGATGATGATGTTGATGACGATGATGATGTGTGATGATGACGACGATGATGATGAAGATGATGATGTCTGATGATGATGATGATGATGACTATGACGATGGTGGTGATGATGAAGACGACGATGATGAAGATGAAAACGATGATGATGATGTTGATGATGATGATGATGTGTGATGATAACGACGATGATGATGAAGATGATGATGTCTGATGATGATGACGATGATGACAATGACAATGATGATCATGATGAAGACGATGATGATGAAGATGATGATGATGATGACGATGATGATCAACATGATGATGATGGTGATGGAGATGATGTTAGTAACTCTTTTTTTTTAAATAAGATAAAAGAATAGGTCTAATTACATATTTACCTTTCATTATATCTCATCGTCTTCTTAATCCATGTCATTGTCTTCTTAATCCAAGTCATCATCTGTATCATCAGATCCAAAGTCAACATTGTAAGGGTTGGCCATATCATCATCGTCATCATCATTAGTTACGCTCATTGTGTCATTGTCGGTATAATCTTCATCGGCATTGTCTGCTACATCATCTGATTCAACTATTTCTTGGAC
Source organism: Pseudotsuga menziesii (assembly GCA_001517045.1). Classification (NCBI taxonomy): domain Eukaryota; kingdom Viridiplantae; phylum Streptophyta; class Pinopsida; order Pinales; family Pinaceae; genus Pseudotsuga; species Pseudotsuga menziesii. The sequence continues at coordinate 71,579 of LPNX010419304.1, forward strand.
TACATCTTATGTTGGATCATCACCAACACCTAGCTCATGTTGATCATGCTCTTCGTCATTGTATACTTCTTCCATAGAACCCTCTTCATTAGCATCGTCTAGGTTATACTTTACTGACCTTCCCCTTGGATCGTGTCTCACAACAAATGACCATCCCGATTTACCTAGAACCTCTAAGTAAAATGCCCGTTCACATTGGCTTGGAAGAACATAGGGCTCTGTTCCTGGCTCAAATAGCCTTGTGTTTACCATGTTAAATCCATTATCATGTTCAATAATAGTTCTATCAGGATCACGTTGATTCAATCGTAGCCTATACCATTTGACAATGAATAGAACTACCTTAAAGGATTTAAATTCACACTATATAATATCTTCCAAATACCCATAGCATTGATTTTCTAATACTTCTAGATGTATGTCACTTCTAGATGAAACATTGGTCACCTCAAAGACAACAAATATCCTAGAATCTGATGTTTTCTTTATTTCATCCAATTTTTTGATCTGCTATCTACCTCCATTGCTGACCATATCCTTATGGTTTTTTACCTACAACAAGCAATACATGACAATATTACACAACCATTCAGTCCTTATGCAACAATACATGGAAAAGAACAACATGTACGTCAAAATGTAATTTGCAAAATAAAATATTTAGAGGGATTAATTAATATGTTTGTCATTTTATCTTTTAAACCATATGCCAAACTGATTTCCCTTTCTATTAGATTTCTATCTCCATTGCATTGTGCTTCTTTTACCAATGAATCCAAACCTTTACATGATATTCCATGACCCGATTATTCACATCGTTCAATTGATACCTTCATCCAGTCAAGATTGTTTGCAATGTAGAAAAGAATTGCATCCCATTCTCAACCAACTGTTTGATGACAATAACCATTAAAATGAAAGAAAGGTGTAAATATCCTGAACAAAGTATATGCTCTTAATTGAAGCAATAAATATAAAATACAATTAGAATATGAATGTTATAATAAACATCCACTAGCCAATAATGACCTTTCAACTTCCTCAATCTACCTTTCCCCTTTAGTTGATCCCCTTCAAATTTTTTATTGGATTCTGGATCACAAATCCGATGTAAATTGATCTTTGACACTAAAATAGGAAGATATTCACTAACATACAACATGTTTTGGTATACCATATATCCTTCCATCATAGAACCCTAAGAATGTGCTCGTTGTCTCACCAAACCCTTCATAAATTTCAAGTGCCTCTTAACCATCCACATGGACCTTGAGTGCACAGGTCCACACAACTCAATCTCCTCAACTTGGTGTATGAGGTAGTGTTCCTGTGCATTGAAAAATGCCGAAGGTAGATGCTTCTGCATTTCACACATGAGACGAAGAATTTCTCTCCTCCAATACTTTATATCTTCTTTATGGATTCCTTTAGATGTCAACCATCTACAAGTGACACAAACCAATAACGATATTTAACAAAAAAAAAACATCAAATTACATATGATGAAATAGTGCACAAAAAAACAAATATAAATTATACAGAGAATTAAAGAAACAGTAAGAACATGCATGTAATCGCTAGTTACCTCATGTATTTACCAAGATTATATATAACTTGTTTGACATTGTTGTCAAAGTTGTCCGGGAGAGAGATAGGTAGAACATATTGTATCAATATACAAACCATGCCATTTATTAAACAAAGAGTAAACAAACAAGAAAAAAAATTATACACGGTAAAATGAAAAAAAAAATTATATGGACATAACAATAATAATTACCTTGATGAAGACGTGCCAATCATGTGTTTTGACCCCCGCAAAATCACCTTTTTTGGTTATTATATTCTTCAAGTTCACACAAAATCCAGTGAGAAATTTAATTTTCCACATTACTTCTTTGACAACATTGCTTTTTTGCTCCGTAAACATCCATGGAATTGAGTTTATATTAACTTGTTCTCTGTTGCTATGAAATTGGATGACGTCTTTCATTGCATGGTTGCTTTCTTGAATGTCTTTGCAAGATTTCACAACTTTATCTTTCTCCCTCCTTAGCTCCAGTATTCACCATAATGTTTTAGTAACATTCTTTCCAATATGCATTGTATCAAACAAATGAGCAATTTGTAGGTGCTCATAGTAGGGAAACCTACTGAATTGAATAGGATAACTTTTCATTCCTCATGGAAACCCATTAATGCCTTTATGATCATGATGGAGATCATGAATATTAGTTTATAAATAAATTACATCATAAATCAAATATGGCCACTACAGTAAACAACTCACGATAAAAATTAAAATACATAACAATTCATATACGATGATCCATATGTACCATGATGACGATTTCTATTGTATTGCATCTTGCAAAGGTGAGGTGTCATTCTCTGTGGTTTTAATGCAATCTCCTGCTTCCCATTGAAAATATTTTTTCAGTTGTTCTATACCTATGATTATTAGAGGGGAAATGCCTATACTCATCAAACACCTCCTTTCTTAATCTTTTTGAACGACAAGATTTTATCTTAGGACCACAAACTGGACATGCAAATTTACCCTTTTTCTGAAGAACTACAATATTTAGATATGGAATATCTATGTCAAATATATTCATATATAAACTATTCTAACTACTCCATATAATTAAATGCAATTAAAGCGGAACTTAAAATTACAAACCACAAAATGAAGTTAACCCAGGGGCATCATGTATTGTCCATACAACCATTGCATGGAATTGAAATTGCCTTTGTCATATTGGTCTAGATACATCATACATAGTGATTCCATTCCATAACTTCAATAGCTCATCTATAATAGGTTCGATGTATACATTCATATCTTTGACTTGGAACTGGACCTGATTGATTTGAAGTACATAGAAAATATATCATTATGAGAACCATTAAGATATATAAACCATGCACAAGAGTAAAATAATAGATATATATATGAAATTAGGAAACATAATACGACAAATGAGATGCCACAACTACATTATAAATAAAACAGTTGTAGACAAAAAAACTAGAATATAATCATTGACAAAATTATGTGCTCCCTCTTTATTGACAACCATGGAGGAATGTTATTGTTGATAACAAAAATAGGCCACACCGTGTAAATGGATTTCATATGTGCAAATGTATTAACACCATCTGCTGCCAAAGAAATCCTAAGATTACATGGTTCTTCTTTAAAGTGAGGCCACTTTTCCTCCATATCTCTAAAAGCAGAATGATCTGCAGGAATTTGGATAACAACATCTTGACTTCTGTTCCTGGCATGGTAATCCATAAATTGCGCTATTTTTTTCACTTGAACAGTCGTTGCAAATGTGGAATGATGGGAATATAACTAAGAACCTTCTGAGGCACCTTTTTTGTTACTTTATCTATACGATATCTATGTACATGACATTTCAGACATTCTGTTGCAAATTCATGTTGATTATAATATATAACTTGGTCATCGGGGCATGCATGAATTGCTTCATAATGCATTCCAGTATCTTTCATGATGGAAGATAAATCTTGATATGTGCGAGGTAAAATATTTGATGGTGGTAACAAAAATTCAGCTATCAAGCTACAAAAAAATAAAAAAATAGTTAACGTAATAAATAAATAATATTAACGAAACACGCTTCATCTGTATGATGATCAATAATGAGTTAACAATACAATTATTAGAGGAATACAGATAAACTTTATCACGATCCTATATATGTGATGGATTATTTTACATACCTTAGAATCCATGTGATTGCAATGTTTGAAAGACCATTCATAACCTTCAAGTTCATTGTCAACAATACAGCAGAGAGAAGATTTGTTTTAGAGCCTTCATAAAGGGGTTCATATGCCTTATTGAGAAGAGGTATATCGTGAACATCATCAAAGTCATTATCATCGTCATCGTCATAATCCATTCTAACATTAAATGAATCATGGATCAATGTATTTGTACCATCATCTTCAAGTACATTATCAGTATGATCATCTTAATCAATATGGTCATTCACTTGTTCTCCATTAAACATACACGCTCCATGATCTTGATCCTGAACTTGTTCTGAAAGAACTTCCTCTGGATGATATACTGTAGGGTGTCTTTCCTTTAATATAAATACATGGAAACATCAATAGATAAACATTAATATATGAAAAATAAAAATAATACATACAATTACCAAAACAAAGAATATAAAAAACTTTATAATGCTAAACCTACAAATGGACAATATTCGTTCCCCCTCAGCGTGTCCATGTTACCTGCAATGTTTTGTGGCTGTTGAGATCAATATTATTCTCCTCTTAAATCCCCTGCATTGAGTACATGGACAATAACATTTTCCATAACCCCTTCATTTTCCTGCATCCCATAGTCTAGCAAGCAATTGTTTGTTGTCTTCGTTTGGATCCAGAATATTTCTATTTGAAATTTTGTCACAAACTTCGTAAATGAATATAATAGGTTGTCTTAAAAAATCAAGTTCCACGCAACACAATTTTGTCAAATGGAGAGAAGTCGAAGAATAAAAAAATCTTGACAAACTGTCTGTTGAAGAAAAAAAAATCCCACAACTGCCCATTGAAAAATAAAACAATTCCTAAAAACGTCCGTTGAGGAACAAATAATTTTCGCAAATCATCCGTCGCTTCTACAACAAACATGTCGAAATGTTTAAAAATATTAAATTTATAATGGCCCCGTCGTCGGATATCTGATGCCTTGAACATAGTTACCATTGAAGATATGGGACCAACAATTTCAAATCTTTCAAATTTGACATTATTTTCTTTCAAAAAAACCTACAAATTAATGTCAGATATCCGACACTAGTACGTCGAAAAACCTACAAAGTAAGTGTCGAATTTCAGACACATATACGCCGAAAAACCGACTCCAAAGTATCAGATATGCGACATCAAATATGTCAAAAAATTGATTCCAACATGTCAGATATTCGACACATAGGTGCGTCAAAAAACTGCTTCCGCAGGCATCGAAAATTCGACAGCGCTATAAAAGTTTCCTGATCGTTGTACTTCTCAATGATTGTTGTCCAACACATCCATATGAAACATCGAATGAAGTCAGATTCTGTCATCGTATTTTGGGTTCAAATCCTATTGTGAACAAACTTAAAAGCATTTTATCCATTTCAGGACTAATCCAAGGGAAAAAATCCCATCATTCATTAAAAAAACACTATCGATTCCCGTGAAGTGAAAGAAGAGAAGTAATGTGCATATCTTGGAAGATTCAAACCATTTGTTATCTATGAATTCAATATGGGGGCGTAGTTTGGCATGATTAAATATCACCTCTAGTTTTTTCTGTAAGAAGTATATTATATACTCATGATTGTTAAGGACCTTCGTGACCACACCCATCATTCTCATCAGCATCAACTTCCTCATACAGAATAAATGAATCCTTACTCTACTCCAGAGGGCTTGGACTTATGTGAATCTCATCTACTCTCCGCCTTAGTTGTTTTGTGTCATCCTCATCGTTCACAAGGTCTCTGTACTCCACCAAGTACCCTGCCCCCTGCTCTTTTACAAGTCATGCATAGAACCAGGCCCCTCTGAACCCCTCTTCATCGCTGGACACCTCCACCAGGTCACCATTGCTCAACTTCAATTTCTCATATTGATGATGGGAAATCCAAATCATGTATTGATGAAAGCTTAAAGGATTCTACAAAGAAAGTACAGTTTACAAAAAATGATAAAATCTAAGAAGCAACTAATGAGTCAGAGGAAATGTTGAAAATGCTAAAAGATACATCTAATCAAATGCACTATGAGACTTTTTCCAAGAAACATGATATTAAGAGGGAAGTACATAGGCAGGAAAACTGGAAAAAGACACATGGGGTAGGTGAGAATAAGAAAAATCCCGCTACATCCCTGATATCGTCTGATAAGAAAGATAAGAAGATGCTCAATTCAGTTCAGGTTGGGCTTAAAAAGCATACTTCATTATCAACATCTAAATCTGACAATATGTGGTCCATACTAAATATAAAGAAGCCTACAAGCCATTTTGAGGATCATTTGAGGTCTGATGTTGTTGATGCAGTGCCTACAAGCCATTTTGAGAACCATTTGAGGTCTGATGTTTCTGGTGTAGTATATTTAATCACTGAGAAAGATTTGAAGACAACAAAGAGAGACTTTAAAAGGTCATCAGAGAGTGAAAGCAACATTCATAATGATGGAGACAATATTTTCAATGTTTCTTCTTATCATGAAGAAATTAGGATACAATCACTAGATACAGGCATTATTTCAGAGCAGACCATGAGTGAAAAGAAGTTTGGTCAGAAAAGGAAAAGCATGGAAGAATAAATTAGAGGTTCTCAATTAGTGCCTGAAAGTGAGTTCCTAGATCATATAAAAATAGTGACAGATAACATTGTCAGCAATTTTGAATCTTTTAAACATGGAAACATTGAAGAGAGCATTCAGGTTTCAAACTGTAAAGAAAATTTGAAGGGTGAAAAAGATTTTGAAAATATTCATGAAAATTATGTTCCTAATGTAAAATCATAACTTACAGAAGCTTTACCTTCTTTACATACTTCTGAACAATCTCCTTTCCTCTTCTTATCTCTATCCATATTTTCACACTGTTATCCATCATCAAAATCCTCCATTTTTTTATGAAACCCATGATTGTTGTCATCTCTCTTGGCATCCCTAGAGTTATCTCTAATGAGGAACCACAAGCTAAACTTGCAATTTCTTAGGACACTGCAAAATGGAACCTACAGTCTTCAACCAAATTCTCCAAATTGGCTTTACAATTTATAAACAACCAATATATTAGGCTTATGAATTTCAACTAACCTGTAATGCATAGATCCACAAGTGTGTATATGATCAACTAAAAAACTAAGTTACCTGGTTTGTGTTCACCATGAAAATTGAAAAAATATCACCAGTACAAAAACACATGATAAAGCTTGTTAAGTTTTCAATCAAATTTCCTAGTGCTTGATCTTATTTGGTTAAATTTTATTTTATGATCTAGTATTATCCGAAATGTTTTTTAGAGAACGCATGTTAGGGTTTATCTGCTGAAAGAAAAGTTTGTTTCACATCTATTTAGCATTCATATACAGACTATTTTTCTACTGAAACTTAACTTGGTTGTGTTGATAACACTCTATAGGTTGGTTTCCTATTGTCACTTTGTTTAACCTAGTTAGGGTTTTGATCTTTCTATTTCAAAGTTTAATATTACAATTCTTTAAACTTGTATTTCATTGTAAAACAATGCACATGTAAGATGTATAACTTTACAGTTGTAAACTTTTATTTTTATACTATTTATCTGAATACCGTAAATAAAAGACTTTTTATTGTCTGGTTTTTGGAAGAACATTAAACCCTAAGTCTTTGCATAAATAAAAGAACTTTAAATATTCAGTTTCAATAACAAATAAAAATGAAACTTAGGATTTATTTCTTCTTTCTAGAATAAGAATAAAATCAATAATATAGACAACCATTTTCCCATACAATAGAACTGGTAATAAGAAAATGAAACTAGCTTAAGGACTTGTACATATATGGAACCGGTTGTTGTAATAGGGTCACGCCACCCTACCGTAGAAACTTGTAGCATTTTTCACTTTCTTAGTTTCACCCCCTTTCTGAGATTCCTAGATTTAAAATAGTCTCACCACAACCTTAAGCTGCCACCAGTATTAGTAGGAATAAATTATCTCAAAACCTGGCATACTCACATGACTGACTAACAATTCTAAAAACAGATCCTACATTAGTAAGATGTTCTCTGGCAGCTCTGTACTACCTTAATTTTATTATAGAGCCTTCTCTGGAAACTCTCTCTTTTTGGGAATCCCCTCTTTTGTCTTTCCTAGGAATTTTATGACCAAATAATTGATTCCCCTGAATACCGGTCACTTGTATCCTTAAAGAATGTTGGTGGTTTTGCAACTTTTTTTAAAACTAAGCTTCTGTTAATTTGTTGTTCAACTATTACAACTTCCAATTCTTGAATATATATAATTTAATTTACTTATTCCTGTTAAAGTAAATAACAACCATAATAATGTCAAAAGTAATTAGGAGGTATTGCAATCCTTCCATTCTAAAAAATTTGCACCATCCTTGGTGCTTGTTCAGTATCATTAATCAGCATCATTAAAGTTTTGAAATAAAGTAGGAAATGTTTGTCTCATAGTTTCCTCTTTTTCCCACATAGCTTCCTCCTCAATATAATGTTTTCCATTATACTTTCACTTGTACAATGATCTGCTTCTGCAACTGGATTTCTCTTTTGTCAAGATGCACATTGGTTCCATGTGGAAATATCCCTCGTGTTCCACCTGTACATTATCCTAATTAATTATATGAGATTGATCAACAACATATTTATTTAACAAAGAAATATGGAAAACATCATGAATTCTTATATAAGGAGGTAAATCCAACTGATAAGCTAATGCCCTATTCTAGCCAAAATTTCGAAAGGTCCCACATATCTGGGTGCCAACTTAGCAAAAAGTCCTGATCTTAGCTTGCTCTTCTTTGGTTTGACCATGAAAAATACACATTCCCCAACTTTATACTCTTTAGTTGTTCTTTTCTTATCTGCATAACTTTTATGTCTATCTTGAGCTATTTTTAAGTTCTGTTTGATTTCACGCACCATTTTCTCCATTTGCACTAGCATATCTGGCTCTAAGGCCAATCTATCCTCTAAGTTACCCCAGCTTAAAGGTACCTTACACCTTCTACCATACAACACTTCAAAGGGACTCATTTTAAGAGATGCTTGGTAATTATTGTTATATACAAATTTTACCAAGTGAATATAATCCTCCCATTTACTCGGTTGATTCATTACATAAATGTGCAACATGTCTTATAGAACCTGATTCACTCATTCTTCCTGCCCATATGTTTGAGGGTGATAAGCTATGCTAAATTTTAGCTTCTTATCCATACCTTTAAATAATGACATCTAAAATCTGGAAGTAAATTTAGCATCCTGATATGTTATCACCACCTTAGGTATACAATGTAATCTGAAAATTTTCTTCATAAAAATATCAGCTATATTGACGGCTTTATAAGTAGATTTTACTGGTAAAAAATGGGCTACTTTACTCAATTTATCCACTACCACCATAGTGGAATCATTATGTTTTTTGTCCTTGGTAGTCCTGTAATAAAATCCATAGTTATAGTTTCCCACTACCACTCAGGTACAGGTATAGGCTGCAATAAGCCAGTTGGATGTTGATGAATGGCCTTTACATGTTGACAATTAAAACATTGAGCCACATATTCAACTGCTTCTCTTTTCATATTAGGTCAATAAAAATGTTTCTTTAATCATGTTATGAATTTTTGGTACCCAAGGTGCCCTGCATATGAATTATCATGCAATTCCTTAAAGATAATATGTTTTATACTATATTGATTGGGCACATATATTCTCTTCTTAAAATGTAAAAACCCCTCTGCATCAATCTGATATAGATTTTCATTTATTTTTAGATTTTTCTAATTACATTTTTCCATCAAATTCCCATACTATTCATCATTGATTGAGGGTTCTCTTAGCATATTTTTAAACTCGGTTTCATAATTACTAATCAGCACTGAATGTAATTGATGTTGTTATCGGCTTAATGCATCAACTACAATGTTCTCCTTCCCTCTTATGTGCTTAATTTCAAAATCATATTTGCTCAAAAATGTGAGCCACCTGGCTTGACGAGCCGCTTAATGTTTATTTTATCAAATAAGTATTTTAACCCAATATTATCTGTTAATAACATAAATTTATTTCCTATTAACTAATGTCACCATATTTTAAGGGCATGAATAATAGCTTCCAACTCCAAATCATGTCCTACATAATATTTCTCATGTTCCTTTAGTTTCAGTGATTCATAACAAATTGTTTATCCCTCCTAAGTTAAGACTCCTCCTAACCCTTCTTTACTTGCATCAGTGCATACCACAAAATCCTTACTTGGATCTTTGAATTTTAGTACAGGTGTTGTGGTCAACAAATGTTTTAATTTATTAAAACTATCTAGACACTACTGATCCCAAATAAATTTGACACTTTTCTTTTGCAAGGTAGTTATAGGATAAGCTATTTTAGAAAAAAATTCTATAAATCTGCGGTAGTATCCTGTCAATCCCATAAAAGATATGATGTCATGCACATATTTTGGTGCAGGCCACTCCAGTATAGCCTTGATTTTTGTTGGATCGATTGTTATTTCCTTCTCTGAAATGACATGTCCCAAATATTGTACCTCCTTTTTATAAAATTCGCACTTACTTAATTTGGCATATAACTAATGTTCTCTTAAAAATTGCAAAACCTCCCTTAAATGCTCTTCATGCTCTACCTCATTCTTAGAATATACCAGAATATCATCAATGAATACCACTACAAATTTATCCAAAAATTTACTCAGCATATTATTCACAATATCCATAAATTTTTCCAGAGCATTTGTTAATCCAAACGACATCACCACAAATTCATAATGTATGTATCTAGTTCGAAATGTAGTCTTATGAATATCCCCATCCTTAACCCAAACTTGATGATATCCTGATCAGAGATCAATTTTTGAAAATATTTTTGCTCCACCAATCTGATCAAACAGATAATCTATTCTAGGTAGTGGGAATTTGTTTTTTACCATCATTTTATTCAGTTGTCGATGGTCTATGCACATTATAAAAGTTCTATCTTTCTTTTCAACAAACAACACAGGTGCTCCCCATGGCGAAACACTAGGTCGAATATATCCTTTATCCAACAATTCTTGTATCTGCATTCTTAATTCTGATAGTTCTGGAGTAGTCATACGATAGGGAGCTCGTGATACAGGTGCTGAGCCTGGAATTAAATCTATGGTAAAATATATATCTTGTTTAGGTGGTAACCCGGGTATCTTTTCCAGAAATATATCCTGAAATTCCTTCAAAATGGGGAACTATTCCAATGTTGTTTCAGGTTTTTTCCTCTCGATTTTACTAAATTTGATGTCATACAACTAACAACCTTTCCTAAAGCATTTTTTTAATTGTACTGCAAAAATTTGTCATGTTGTTATAGGTTTGTAAATTCTTTTTATTGTATTCCTTTTTCCGTCTTCATGCATACAGTTAAAGCTTTTATGTAAACAATCAATAATTTATCCGTGAGTTTCTAACCATTCCATACCTATCAAGATATCATATGATCTTAACGGTAGTATGTTCAAGTTTACAGTAGTACTCATACCACTAAAACTCACTATGTGATCTTTAACTATCTCAATGACTTTCCTTTTCATCCCTACTGCTAATTGGACTAACCATACATTCTTTTGCTTTTCTTTACTTAGTTTACATTTTTCAAGTACTCTTGGTGCAATGTAACTTATACTAGCTCATGAATCAATAAGTATAGAAACATATATATTTGATATTTTACCTTCTACTTCCACCATGGTAGATTGATTATCTTCCTTCCTGTTATCTAAAGCAGCATTGATTCTGGGTATATTCATGGCTATATCATTGACCGTAGAAGCCTCCTATGGCATATTTACAGGTGCCATTTTCCTATTAGGATTGTGAGGGAAATTCCTATATAAACGAGGTCCATTACAACCCCAACATTTAACCTCTTTAGCAGTGTTATTCCACCCCCCATTGGACGTAGCAATACCCTTTGTCCCATTACTGACATTTCACCCTGTTTACTATAATTATTATCAGTATGAATTTTTGTTCCTTTCCTGAAAGGTTACGGTTTAAACCCCTTTTTACACTGATCTATCTTCTCATTCTTCTTATTTTGCCAATTCTTGGTTATTTCTGATCTTTGTTTAAACAAATGATAGCACAACTTAGCTTTTCTGATTGCCTCATCCATGTTCCTAGGCATCTCAAATTTAGTATTTTCATTATAGGCTAGGAGTAAGCAACTGATGAACCTATAAACCTTATCTTTTTCCTCCTTCAAATAAGGTACATAACGTTGTAAATTTACAAACTTGGGTATGAATTCATCCATGGTTAAGGTTCTTAATCGTAAATCATTAAATTCCTTGGATTTTTCATCATAATGTTGTTATGACATGCATTTCTTTTTAAATAATTACTTCAACGTTTTATAGTTCAACTCTTTACTACGTATACTATTTACACTTTTGGCCGCCTGCCACCATAGTGCAGCTTTTCCATTCAACTGAAAAATGGCTAATCGTGCTCTTAAATTATCATCATACCTATACACCTGAAAATACCTTTTGATGTTAAGTAACCATGCTTCAACTGCTTCTTCAGATTCTCCATCAAAAGTCGAGGGTTTTAACTTTTTAAATTCTCCTTGTAGTTCTACAAGATGTTCTTTGTGTTTCCTAGTTTTATATGCTTAGTTCTCCTTAAACCTTGTATATCTTCAAAACGATTTTTCGTAGTTTCTTCACTACTATCGCTGTGTAATATACCTCTCCTTTTCTTACTAGTAATACAGGAATTTTAACCATTGTTTTTTGGTGGTTCTGTTAAACTTTTGAGAATGAGTTCATTTATCTCCTCTTGACCTAACTTGGCATTCATAACTTTGAGATTATCCTCTTTAATACTTTCCATATCTTCTTTTAAACTCCTCATGATTTCCATCATTTCAACTCCATGTCCACATTAAGCTTGGATCCAATTTCAACAAAAAGAACTGCATTCTGTAAATCTGGCATATCTTCTAGTACATATTTCTCACCCACATTCCACTCAGGTTCTGCCATTGTTTGTATGCATGTAACAATAGGTATACTTTTGTTATTTAAAAGAATTTGTATTCTGTGTTATTTAATGTTTAAGCATGTAATGTCCCATTGGGTCACAGTTTTATAAACCTCGCTCTGATACCATTTTATAACACACCCATAGTAAAAGAACATAATAATATATATGTATACATATATCAACCCAAATAAACTTATATATATATATTTTTAATTAAACTTCACAAAGGGTAAAATCTAAAAGTTAGTTTACTAAATGTGTTACGGTTTTAATGGCTGAGTTAAATAATTCTCAAGCAGAGAAGAAGTTTGAAGAATCGAAAGTTCTACCTCAAACACAGGACTATGAGGCATATTTAAGAGGGAGATAGACCCTTAAAATTAGATCATAAACTAACTTGGCATTATGCTAATCCATTTTTTTCCCTTTCTACAGGTGAACTTCCATTGAATGCACCAACAAGGGCCTTAAGTTTGACCTAGAAGTTTTTTTTTTTTTTTAAAGGACTTCAAACTATGGGTAGAAGTACTAAAGTTTTCTAAATACTTGAGCAACTATGTAAAGAATCATTTCAATGGTTAATTTAAATGTAATAGATATGGTTTCGATTCTAGTGCTTTACATTTGTAAAGCACCGTTGACCTTCCTAGACATTCATCTCTCTCGACCATGTGGTCAGTTTTTCATTTGGATCAGTTAGGGAGTGCTCTTGCAGCTCGACCTCTCTTCATGATTTACAGTGCATGGTTTGATACGATACCCAGCCTATAAGAGCATAGACAACACCTTCGGCTCAACTCGTGACTGCAGTCTTAGTTGATTATTCATTACTTTCTGGGGTTTTATTGTACGCAGACCTTACAGGTAATGTTTGTACTCAGTTTGTGTCTATCATAACGTAGATATCCATGTTTATCACATTTACTAACATAATCATGTTTGCATTTGCAGGTTCGCAGTTGGGACACGGCCGTCACTCCTCTGCAAGTGAGTTCACGGTTTAATGTGATGGTTCTATCTCTCTCTGTTTCATCTTTTAGAAGAGGCTTCACTATGATGAGTGGCCATGAATGTTTTGGCTGAATTAAACAAAAGCTTAAAGGATTGGCCATAACATTTTCCAAAAGGGTTTCTGTTGGATTCTTTAACTTGTTCATTCGACACATTGGGTAAATTTTATTGATAATATTAGGGTAATGATTTTGTTTAAAAGTGTTAGTTTAGGAATTGGTTGTTGAGCATGAGTCCATCAAATATAAGGTATAAAATCTAATGTGGTTTTAAAGGAATTATGTGGACTTTGTTTCTCGTTTACCAATTTTCAAATCTGGTTTTAAAGTATTGGAATTAAGATTACTTGTTCATCAAAGTTTTATGCACTATACGGTCTTTGTAAAGAGATTATGTATTTTCTTCAACATAAACTATGGTTTTAACTTGTAATTTTTAATATTTGTGAGTTCGTCATTTTGTAAAGAGTATTTCGCTTATGTTACTCTAGCATTATCTAAAGTGTTTTGTAGCGAATGCATGTTAGGGTTTATCTGCTGGAAGAAAAGTCTGTTTCACATCTATTTAGCATTCATATAAAGATTGTTTTCCACCAAAACTTAACCTAGTTTTGTTGATAATACTCTATAGGTTGGTTGCATGTTGGCACTTTGTTTAACCCAGTTAGGGTTTCGATCTTTTTGTTTCAATTTTTAATATTACAATTCTTTAACCTTGTATTTCCTTGTAAAAATAATGCACATGTAGAGGTATAAATTTACAATTGTAAACTTTGATTTGCATACTATTTATCTGAATATCGTAAATAAAAGACTTTTTATTGTCTGGTTTTTGAAAGAACATTAAACCCTAAGTCTATGCATAAGTAAAAGAACTTTAGATATTCAGTTTCAATACCAAATAAAAATGAAACTTAGGTTTTTTTTCTTCCTGCTAGAATAAGAATAAAATCAATAATATAGACAACCATTAGCTCATACAATAGAACCGGTAATAAGAAAATGAAACTAGCTTAAGGACTTGTGCATATCTCGAACTGGTTGTTGTAATAGGGTCACACCACCCTACTGTAGAAACTTGTAGCAGTTTTCACTTGCTTAGTTTCACCCCCTTTCCCAAATTCCTAGGTTTAAAATAGTCTCACCATAGCCTCAAGTCGCCACCAGTATTAGCATAAATAAATTATCTCAGAACCTGACATACTCACATGCCTCACTGACAGTTATGAAAACAGAGCCTACATCAGTAATATGTTCTCTACCAACTTTGTACTACCTTAATTTTCTTATAGAGCCTTCACCTAAGGTGATCTCTGGAGGCTCTCTCTTTTTGCATTAGAGCAAATTTCAACTCAAAATGGGCCTCCTTAAAAAAATAAAAAAAATAGAAATAATAGTTAAAATAATATTTATTAATTTTGGAGGAAGAAAAGAAAAAAACTACTTTTTTGTTTGTATTTTCAACATATCTCCCCATTTTTACTCAAATTTTGATCGAGAGAGCTCGTTGGATGTGGAATCAAATTCTGCATCCAATGAGTACCCACACGGCATACTTTTGACGGACCCCACTACCCCAAAAACAAGAAATACCTGAAAAAACGTGATGATGTAAATAAAACTAAGAGTTTAGATCAATCATGGTTATGGAATTTGAGGTATGGCCATTTACATTTTGGTGGTTTATATTTTCTACAGAAGAAGCAGATGGTAAAAGGATTGCCCAGTATTGAGCAACCAGTAGACTCATGTGAGAGTTGCATATTGGGAAAGCATCATATAGAGAAATTTATTTATGGAGTCTCATACAGAGAAAAAGCTCCATTAGAGATGGTACACACAGATTTGTGTGGACCAATGCAAACACCTTCTTTAACTGGTAATGTTTATTTTATGAGTTTCATTGATGATTACAATTGAAAAACTTGGGTGTATTTGTTGAAATAGAAATATCGAGCTTGATGTGTTTAAAAGATTTAAAGATATGGTTGAAAAGGAAAGTGACATATTTATTAGATTCTTGAGATCATATAGAGAAGGTGAGTATATGCCAAATGAATCTATGGAATACTGTTAATATTATGGAATTAAAAGGCAGTTTATTGCTTGCTACACTCCACAACAGAACGAAGTAGCAAAAAGAAAGAATCGGACCATTATGAACATGGCTCGAAGTATGATGAAGGAGAAGCATCTTCCAAATGAATATTGGGGAGACGTTGTTACTTGTTCAGTATACATTCTGAATAGAATCCCAACCAAAAGTTTGAAATATCGAGTTCCCCAGCAAGCCTGGAGTGGTAAGTGTAGCATCATATCTCATTTAAGAATTTTTGGTTGTGTAGCTTATGCACATGTACCTAAAGAGATGAGGAGAAATTTAGATGACAAAAGTCAAAAATGTATTTTTGTTGGATAGTGAAGAATCTAAAGCATACAGACTCTATAATCTCATCACCAAGAAGTATGTCATCAGCAGAGATGTGGTATTTAAGGAAGAAGAATCATGGGATGGCAGCATTGATAAGTTGGTTGAAGTGGGCGTTGTTACACCTCACGCATAAGATGAAAAAGATGAACAGGGAATACATGGAGGACAGTTAAATCCACATATGTCTACACCAGCAGTAAGAACACCTCTCAGAATGCTGAGAATTCATGAATATGGTGAACCATCAAATATTGGTGGACGACAAGGAACATGATCAGAGGTAAGTAATGAATCAAATCCTACATTAGCATCATTAAGAAACAGAGTTAGAGGTCAAAAGACTAGAAGTTTAAGAGAACTGCATGAGTAAAATGAAGAAGTAGATCAAGTTTCAAATTTTGCATTTATAGCATGTGATCCTGTAGATTTTGATGAGGTTGTTAAAAAGGATGTTTGTATAAAAGCAATGTATGAAGAAATTTCTGACATAGAAAGAAATAATAATTGGGATCTTGTAGATTTTCCTGATAATAAAAATTGTGTTGTTGTCAAATGGATTTATAAGACTAAGTTAAATGTTGATGGTGATGTTGAAAAATACAAAGCAAGACTTGTAGCTCAAGGTTTTAGTCAACAAGCTGGTATTGATTATAATGATACGTTTGCACCGGTGGCCAGACTTGATATGGTAAGAATGGTATTAGCTATTGCTTCTCATAATAAATGGTATGTACATCAAATCGATGTAATGTATCCATTTTTAAATGGATCTTTAGAAGAAGAGGTTTATGTCAAACAACCTCTAGGATATGAAGTTATGGACAAGAAGACAAGGTCTAACTATTAATGAAAGCATTGTATGGATTGAAGAAGGCACAGAGAGTATGGTACAACAGAATTGATGAACACTTGAATAATGAAGGATTCAGTAGAAGTCCATGTGAGGCAACATTGTATACAAAGGTAAACCAAGAAGGTAAAATACTGATTGTTTGTTATTCACTAGAGATCTTTCAGTAGATGAGTTCAAGAAATCCATGAAAACAAAATTTGAGATGACTGATTTAGGAATGAAGAAATATTTCCTTGGTATTGAAGTAACTCAATCAGAAGATGGTATTTTTATTAATCAATACAAGTATGGAAATGATGTATTAAAAAGATTCAAAATGATGAATTGTAATCCAGCAGTAACTCCAATTTCAACTGGAAAAAAACACAATAAGGATGATGATGGGTCAAAAGTTGATCCAACATTGTATAAGAGACTGGTAGGAAGTCTCATGTACTTAACTGCAACAAGACCTGATATAATGTTTGCAGTAAGTTTGATTTCAAGATTTATCGAATCAAAAAAGAATACCCACTGGAATGCTGGAAAGAGGATTCTAAGATATATTGCCGAAACAACAAATTTTGGTATTCAGTATACATCTAATTCAAATTTTATGTTGATTGGATATACTGATAGTGATTTTGAATGTTCTATAGATGATATAAAGAGCAAATCTAGATATGTGTTCAGTTTTGGATTGGGATCAGTAGCATGTGCGTCAAAGAAGAAGCTCATAGTGACACTATCCTATGTTGAGGCAGAGTATGTTGCAGAAACAGCAACTGCATGTCATACTGTATGGGCGAGAAGAACTCTTTCTGAGTTACAGCATGAACAAAATGAACCAACTCAATTTTTTTGTGACAATAAATCAGCTATTGCACTATCAAGAAATCGCGTCTTTCATAAAAGAAGTAATCATATTGATACAAGGTATCATTTTATTCGAGAACTGATAAACAATAATGAAATCAGTATGGAATTTTGAAAGTCGAAAAATCAGTTTGGTGACCTATTTACAAAACCCTTGGGAAAAGAGTTGTTTGAGCTTCATAGGAAAAACATTGGAGTTTGTAAGTTGTGATAGAAAGTTAGTATCACAATTTTTTTTTTGAGTGTAGTAATTAAGGGGGGGATGTTAGAATCTGGTAATTACTCCACAGATTAGCCATCGTAATTCTGAAGAGTCACAACACCGCCTCACTACCACATTGTCTGACATACATCAGATTATTAAAATATGAAAAGCCATGTTGATGCTACAGAATTGAGCCAGCACAGTGCATCTAATTTTTGAAGAGGCAACGTAGTTGTCTATTTCTGTCAGACTGTAAATCATAAATTGTGAATTCTCTTTTTGTATAGCGAAGGTTCAATTAGTAGTTAATGACCGACTTATCCAAAATGTTATAAATAACTAAGCTTGTAATCCTTATTTGATACACAAACAGAGAAATAGATGAAGAGATTAACGCAGAGTTGAAACTCTGATTTTATTGTGTAATTTTTGTGTTTTACTTTGTTTTTTGATTTAGTAAGCGCAATTTTATATTTGATGTAAGTTTGTTGTAATAGTTGGAGAAAGCAGAGTTTATTTTATGTTAATGTGATTTATTGATTCAGTAGAATACTTGTGTTAAGTCTATGAAAGCAGGGGTTATCTGAAAGTTGTAGAAAAGAAAAATGCAACTCAGTTGTTACTGTGTTGTAGATGACTGTCAGCTATAACATCCAGCTGCAATAGTCTTGTAGGTGTTGATTTAAGTTTTGTAATCTCTGTTAGTTGTAACATCTAGTTGCAACACCATCTGTAGAGTGTTGTCAGTTGTAACAACCAGCTGTTACAGTGTTTTAAGTGTTAAGTTGAGTTGTAAGTGAAGTTTAAAGTCTCTCTAAGGCTGAGAGCGATACTCCCCTTCCTTCCCCTCATTCATCTTGGACAAACCAAACTTTAGGGGTGGGCAACGAGGATAAAAAAGGAGATATAATGTTTAGGGGTGGGAAACGAGGATAAAAAAGGAGATATAATTGAACGAATTGATCTATATTATAAAAAATTATATTTATGAATACCTTGAACTCTATGATCCACATATTATTCTTTTGCATCAAGGAGAAGTGTTTGCATAGAACCCATGTGTTGTCCTGGTCCAAGGATCATTGTGATGACTACAATACTACTCATTGCTATAGGAAAGGTAAATTGCACAAATTTCCAGCTGAAATTTCACATTGTCAACCTCATTCAACATCCCAGAATTACACTTTTAGGTCTGTATTTATTTACTTCAGCTAAACTAAACAAAAAAAAATAGGTATGTAAGAGAACAGTAATAATATTATTATAAAAGTAATTCCAGTATTAGTATTCTGACAAAATATAGATATTATGGTTTAACATTTAAACATAAGAAAAGTAATTACACTAGCATCTAAACCATGTAAAAAGGAATTTGTAAAACATTTTATAACATTGAAATTCAAGACACTGTGTGTCTTTGTCTAAGACCAAAGGATTCTTCTATAATCCTTTTGAAACTACAGAAAATACTAAAAGATAACCATATCCTAATTTTCAAGTATGCTGCATTAAAACCCTAATTATTTCTTAGCTAAGAATTAAAAACAAACTGTAAAAATTATTAAAGAATTGTTAAACAAGCAGAGCTAGCATCGAACTAATAACTGTAGGTAATATTATCATCTATTTCCTATTTATAAACAGAGCTAAGAGTTCTTTAATATAAATAAGGATATTATTAAAATGTAGGGTTTATACAATGATTAACCCTTTAAAAGCCATAACCGGAGTTAACCATCATCCTTAAAAACATAGTTATCTTCCCATAAACAATGCATTAAAAATAATTATAATACAGGGTATTAATGAAAACATTACATATACAAAATTTGGACAAAAATAACCAATATTAAATTAACCATTCGTAAATACATTATCCTTATTTAAGGATAGGCTTATAGCCTTTAGAGTCGAAGGGTCGAATCTCAGGCCTGCTAATAAAACCAAATATGCACAAAATCTTTTATATTAAACCGTAACAAATATATTACTGACAGGAGAATTAAAATCCATCTCACATTACAACCCTGACTGTTTTCACAATCTTCCATTACTAATTTCTTTGTAAAAACAGAAGTAACACTAGACAGAGGTCGATAATCCTCTCTGAGCTCAGAGCTGGGCTCTTTTTAAAATATAAACAAAAGCATTTACATTGCTTAGGTCGTAAGGCTAAAAATTCTTATAAAACCATATTTACATCACGGCTTCAAGTGCCTGTGTTACCGAGCACCAAGTATCATGAGGGTTTTAAATAAAACATGGTCATACAATAAACAAGCTGTAAATCATAACCAACAGAGAATCGAAGCCGTGTATTCACCCACATGAACCACTTCCAACAACCAAACCTGAATGCAGGAAGAACCCTCGATGGGACCGAGGCTTACCAGATGGAAGCCCATGAAAGGACTGATGTGTGAGCTCGTTTTTCCACCCACAGTTTGAAGCTGGTAGCAGGAACCTGAAAAACCAAACCAAAACATCATTTAAACTCTGTTTTCTTAAATGGTAAAAAAAAAACCCTAGTATGGATAATCAAATGTAAAGAGAAATAGAGATAGATAAAGTTTACGTGTGAACTGAAAGTCGAAACCGAGAATAGATGGCCACACCAAATCGATGGCACCGAACCGAAAGGCAAGAACCCTTGAAGTCAACTCTGTGACAGAGAAATCAAGGAAACCGACTCAAGTTCACAATGCAGAAGCCATGGGTGAGTAGTTACAGGAGTAAGACAAATACAGGCTTCGGGCCACTTAGAGAAACCAACAACCACACTCGCAGTGTATTCTTCAACACATAGGAGAAACCAAATGATAATTTATGATACCCAACAGTCACATTAGAGCATTACACGTGAAATGCCCAATGATAAAGGAGGTTACAAGCCTCTCATGCCCGCGAGCTCATAGCTCGGCCAGAAGAACCCTCGGTCCAAAAATGCAAAGGAGTAGGGTTTACAGTGTTATAAGTCAACCAACGAATGGAGGAGACCCTATCCACGTGCCCTTCCAAAAATCTCAACAAGTGTGGGTCGAAACCTTAAGTCAACGCTGCACAAAACGTTTTACAAATCTATCATTGCAAATACCATATAGCATATGATTGCTAATGATAAGAATCATGCCATTGATTATATTATGCCATGGAAACAAATATAGTATAGGATAAAAACTTTATAAGATGTGTTTGCCATCATTTCGACCACATCATAGTAGTTGATTGGTAGGTAATACGACCTTAGGATATATGTTAACATAGTTAATATAACTTGAAATACTATTGAACTATAGTTATATTTCAAAATACCATAGTTACAATATGGACATCAATTTGTCCCAGAAGTTGTTCATGTTGAAAACAAGTCGAATAAGTATGGTATTGTTTTAGAACTAGTAAAAGAAAGTATGGAATAATTATTACATGGTTTATGACTATTGTAAACTGGAAAAGCCTTAAACTTATCAACACAGAATCTTGATGCTATTTAGTGAGGAAGTCTTCAAGAAAACTGAAGACTAACATTATTGGAGAATTTTCTCATAAAGAGTCTAATCACTCATTGTTAACTTTACAACCGAAAAACATAGGAACATGTTCATGCTTAAAGAGTAGGACACATAGAATATTGAAGTAAAAATAGCTGTGAGATCACTAATCAGTCGAAGTAAATATGAACCAAAACCATGAGCTCTATGCTCACTATGGGAATTTTTAAATGACCATGTACTATAAACTTTTGAAAGATAATCATCATACGACTGAAGGAACCTTGGTAAGAACTTTCTCTTGTATTATAAAACATTGATTGTGTTTTTTTTTATGAAAATTCAGTATGGCTTCAGTTATAAATACTTTCATAGATTCAGAACAACGAAAGAGAATTTTACTTTACCTCCTCGAAGACTAACATCTTATTTTAACCTTTTCTTATACTAGCATCTTAACATGCTAGGAAAGTACTTTTCTTGACGTAATTTAAAATAAACACCTACAGGATCTTACACTTACCTGCTAAACATGTAAGAACCAACAGTCCATTTGAGTTAGCAGAACGCTAAGTAAGCCTCGATCTCAAACAAGATTTCTTACCTACTTGACAAAAGTAAATCATCGGTATATCTAGCAACAACTAAATTCAAGACCTCTTTCTAACTCTGTAGAAGTTAAAGCTGTGAAATCATTAATAGAATTAACACAAGTGTTTAAGATTACATCCTTTAGTTACAGATTATTTTAATGAAACAAACCCTTAGCCTTTTATAAAATGTTTCATTTTTCGCTAATCGTTAGCAATTACTTAGCTGTGACCTTAGACATTTTATGTCACTTTAAAAATTTTAAATTTTTACGAAATTTTGGGTTATTACATGTGGTATCAGAGCACAAGGTTCAAACACTAGGCCTTAATGAAGCTCAACTTGCTTATATGGAACAGTAAACTTAAATAATTATGCTGAGGTTGTTTTCTTTGAATGATACACACAGAGAAATTTCTTTCTGAGTTAATGGAAGGTATGAAAAGATTGGAAGAATATGCAGATGAGGAATCTCCTTACACTGAATGAGATAATCTACAAAAAGAACCTATACAAGAAGATATAACCAATAATTCCTCTGAACTACTACAAACAGTTAAAGAATTAAAATCAGAAATGGAATCAGTTAAGAAAGAAAATGAGAGAATTCTGAGAGCTCAAGAGGAGCTGAATCAGATCTTAATAAAAATATTTCATACTGAGGGAAAGGGTAAAGGAGTTGATTCTAAAGATATAGGTTATCAACATAAGTATAAAAAGATTAAACAGGTTAAAAATGAAAGTAGCTCATCTTCCGAAGTATATGGTGATAAACATAACTCTCATTATACTAGTGACAGTAGTGAGGATAACCACCATACTAGGAAAAGAAAATATAAACCTTATGAAGAAATATCTGGGGAGTTCAAGAAGATTAAGCTACCAACATTTAATGGAGAAACATAAAATGGGGAGGAAGTGGAATCCTGGCTATCCGGGATGTAGAAGTACTTCCAGATTTATAACTATTCTAATCAACTGAAGGCCATGATGGCTATTTATAATCTTACAAGGAAAGCTGATATATGGTGGTAGGACTTAAAAAACATGAAAGGTATAAGAGAGAAAAACATAAATTTGAGCACATTCAAGAAATACTTCAAAAAGAAATTTTTATCTGAACAGTACTATGAAGAAAGGGGTAAGAAATTCTATGAGTTAAAACTAGGTACAATGAATATGAAAGAACTGGATAGTAAGTTTCTAAGTTTGCTCAGGTATGTGCCATACATTGTGGACGAGAAACCTAAGGTACAGCGGTTTCTCAGTTGTTTACCTTATCATATAAAGGACAGGATTGAGTATGACAATCCGAAAACTCTAGAAGAAGCCATGAGAAAAGTGAATTTCTGTTATGAACAAAATCATAAAAAGGAGAGTATGGCCAACTAGAAGGCCAAAAGGAATAATAACTTTGATCAAAAGAAGAAATAGTTTGTACCTAATCGAAACTCTAAAAATAATAACACCGGAAATTTTCCTAATAAGAATTTCCATGGGAATAAAAGTAATTCATAGACCAATCGAAACAATAAAAATAATAAAGAGTCTGCTAACAATCATAGTAACTACACAAAGAACTTTGAACGAAAAGAACCTATAAAGTGTTGGGAATGCAATGGTCTGCATTATGCATCAGTCTGTCCCAATCAGAAGAATATTTTCAGCAACATCCACACAATACAGGAGGAGATGACTATTGGTGATTTAGCGAGGACAATGCCCAGGATCAATGCAACATTAGAGAATCGGCAAGCAGACTATCAAACTTCCATGGTGGAAGTGGAAGGTAAGATAAATCAAATACCCATATCTATTTTAATTGATCCAGGAGCTATTTTAAGCTATATTTCTCCTAACTTGGTAGAAAAGTGTAAACTTCGAGTTGAAAAGTTTGCAAGTTGTTGGTTAGTTCAGTTAGCTACTGGTGAAAAGAGAAAGGTAATTAGCTTTGTAAATAATTGTGCAATAACTATGGATCAGTTTGAAACTTTTGTTAAGCTCAATGTACTACCTTTAGGTTTATATAATATATTAATTGGTATGGATTGGTTAGAGCAGCATAGGGTGGTCTTGAATTGCTTTGATAAAACCTTTACTTGTATAAATAACAATGAAAAATTAATAAGTGTAAAGGGAATCCCTAGGAAAACAACTGTAAGGAAAATCTCTGCTCTGCAACTTAAGAGAGTTGTTAGGAAAGGTTGTAAGGATTATGTAGTAATAGTAACCAATGAAGAAAACCTGAAAAACATAGATAAATTAAAATTGGAGTATATACCAGTTCTAAAGGAATATTCAGATGTATTTTCGGAAGAAATTCCAGGATTACCTCCGAAACGAGAATTAGATTTTACCATTGAGCTAGTACCTGGTGCAATGCCCAGCTCAAAACCCCTTATCGGATGAATATACTCAAACTAAATGAACTTAAGTCACAGTTAAAAGAACTTATTGATAAGAATTACATTAGACCCAGTGTGTCTCCCTAGGGGGCACCTGTCATCTTTGTTAAGAAAAAGGACAGAACTCTACGACTATGCATAGATTATCACCAATAATATAAGATGACTATCAAAAACAGATACTGGTTACCTCGCATAGATGATCTGTTTGATAAACTATGTGGACCCACGGTGTTTTCAAAGATTGAATTATGGTCTGGATATCACCAAGTCAGAATTAAAGATGAAGACATCTTTAAAACAGCTTTTAGAACTTGATATGGAAATTACGAGTTTGTCTTTATGACTTTCGAGCTTACTAACGCTCCAGTTGTTTTTATGTGTCTAATGAATAATGTAATGCACAAATATCTGGATAAATTTGTGGTCATATTTATCGACGATATATTAATTTATTTGAAATATGAAGAAGAACATAAAGAACACTTAAAATTTGTCTTGCAAGAGTTACGAGAGCATCAACTTTTTGTGAAATTTAGTAAATGCAACTTCCTTAAAGATAAAATCCAGTACTTAGGTCATGTGGTGACTAAAGAAGGAATTTCGGTGGATCCCGAAAAGATAAAGGAAATCGAAGATTGGCCAGTCCCAAAAGATGTAACTAATGTCTGATCATTCATGGGGATTATCAGTTATTACCGGAGGTTCATCGAAGGGTTTTCAAAAATTACAAATCTGATAACCTCTTTGCAGAAAAAGGGGAAGAAATTTGATTGGAATCAGAAGTGCAAAGACAGTTTTAAAAAGTTAAAAACCTTATTAACCAGCGTACCAATTTTAAGAATTGCTTACCCTAATAAATATTTTATAGTATGTATTGACGCCTGCAATGACAATTTAGGTGGAGTATTGACTCAGGAAGGACATGTCATTGCTTATGAGTCTAGGAAATTAAATATTCATGAAAAAAATTATGCGACCTACGACTTAGAATTAGTTGTTGTCAGACATGATTTAAAGATGTGGCGTCATCATTTAATTGGAAATTTTTTTATCTTAATGATGGATAATAAGGGATTGGAATATCTGTTAGATCAACCTAACCTGAATGCTAGGAAAGCTAGGTGGCTAGATTTTCTAAGTGAATATGATTTTGAAATTCAACACATCAAAGGAAAGGAGAATAAAGTTACTGGTGCATTAAGTAGAAATGCAAAGCTGAATTTTACAGCAACTATCAGCATTTATACAACATATTTGGAAGAACAGCTTAAAGCAGGAATAGAACAAGATGAAAATTACCTAAAGTTACAAGCAAAAGCAAAAGAAAATCTAATAGAAAGTCTAAGTACAGGGTACAGCTTGAATGAAAAAGGATTATTACTATATAAAGACAGATTATATGTACCTAATGTACCTAAGATTAAGTTATTAATTTTATATGAAATTCATAAAACTCCTTATTCAAGGCATCCAGGTTATCAGAAAACTATAACCATGCTAAGAAAAGATTATTTCTGGCCAAACATGAAGACTGAACTGGCAGAATATATTGCTAGATGCTTTGAATGTCCGCAAGTAAAAACTAAACATTAGCATCCAGTTGGGCTACTTCATCCTTTGCCTATCCCTAGTTGGAAATGGGAGATAATTAGCCTTGATTTTGTTACTGGACTGCCTAAAAATCAGAACTTAAATGAATCCATAATGGTAGTGGTTGACAAATTGAGTAAAGCAACCCATTTTATACCTGTAAAAACTACTTCTAAAGCTGCAAATATAGCTGATATTTTCTTAAAACAAATTTTTCGATTGCATGGGATACTGAAGGTCATAATTTCAAACCAAGACCCTAAATTTACAGGTAATTTTTGGAGATCCTTGTTTAAAGGATTAAATACCACGTTAAATTTTAGTACCTCTTTCCATCCTCAAACTGATGGACAGACTGAAAGAGTAAATCAGGTACTGGAAGATCTACTTAGAATGTATGTAAAGGAGCAGCCAGGTAATTGGGAAGTTTATTTACACCTAGTAGAATTTGCTTACAATAATCATTATCAAGATTCAGCTAGGTATAGTCCTTTCGAAATTCTGTATGGAAGGAAATGTAATACTCGCATCTCTTGGAGTAATCCAGTGGACAGGATAGTATTAGGACCTGAATTATTGAAAGAAATGGAAGTAATTGTAAAGCAGGTACAAGGTAATCTGAAAATTGTGCAAGATCGACAGAAAAGTCAACCATACATGTAACGAACTCCAAAGGAGTTCCAGGTAGGTGAACATGTTTTCATTAAGGTGAGACCCAAAAAGAGTTCTCTGAGGTTGGGTAGCTGTGCCAAACTAGCACCTCGATATTGTGGTCCTTTTGAAATATTGTCCAGGATCAGACAGGTAGCCTATCAGTTAGCTTTACGACCGAATTTAAAAGTTCACAATGTTTTTCACATTTCTGTATTAAAAAAATATGTACATGATGCTACTCATGTTATTAATTGGAATGATGTGCAGGTGGAACTCGAAGGATATTTTTTGGTGGGACCGGAAAGTATCCTCGAGTGGAGGGAGATGTCACTTTGAAACCGCACCATTGGTCAAGTGAAGGTGCAATGGAAGCACCTTAGTCCAAAGGAAGCCACCTGGGAATTGGAATGTCATATGTGGGATGCATATCCAATTCTATTTCAGGGGAACTCTAAGCACAAAGAATAAATAACATTGAGGACGATGTTATAAATTAAGTGGGTGTGTATGTCACATGCCCCAATTTGCAAAAAAAAACAATTTAATGTTATTTGAGGAACATTGTGTTAAATTTTATGCTAAGTTGTAATTGATGACCCAGTGGGGTCAAGAATATTTAATGTAATTCAGAATATTTTATTTATATATAAATAAATGATGAGACAACATCTTAGGGAAGACGTTAAAAGAGTGTTTACTAGTTAATTGGTGGAGGAGACTGGGTGGAGAGCAAACTGAGAAGTGGCAGCATCCTCAAACCACTTCCAATTGTTGCAGGTGGCAACTTCCCTATATTTGTGGTCATGATTCCCCAAGAAAGTGGAATCATAGCAGGTGGCTCATTAAATGAAAACTAACCCAGAAGACCTAGGCATCTCTATAAAATTTCCCATTGAAGAGAGCTGAGGCTACTCATTCTAGAGAGGATCATTTAGGGTGAATGAATTTACTCAAGAGAAATTCAATGGAGGCGATTATTGAAGTGTGTTTGAGGGGTTAACTGCTGAGACTAAACTTGTTGCAACTTCTAGGCTAAAGTTCATACTTATTAGAGAAGATTTTAATTACTGAGGTAATTGGAACAGTCAGGTGATAGAGATCTTAAAGTTGTATTCTCCACCCAGTTCTCAGCCAAGAAGACCAGGAAAAAGCTCAGGGGTCCTGAGGAAGCGTTGTCTGAGCGCTCTCCAGGAGTTTGGTTGGGAGTAATAGCCTCCTTAAGTTGTTGTTGTCTTGTCATCAACAGGTTCTATTTTATTTGTTTACTTTTTTCAATGAAATATTTCTTAGTTTCTACTATAGGCATGTTAGTATTTTGGGGTTTATGAAGGAAGAATAATTGAGTAATGTTAGACTTGGTAAAATTATAGATTATGATAGAAATAGAAATGAATATGTAAAATATGGAATAGATAGAATTAAAATTATCAACTTGTATTTTTCCACACCTGACTCAAGTAGTACTCTAGTACAGCTGGGTTGTTTAGGTGAATGAGATGATTCTTTTACTTGAATGAGAACAGTAACTATATTTTACTTCATTTGTTTATGAATTTTACTATATAGCAGTATTAAATATTGTCTGTATTTATTTACTTCAGCTAAACTAAACAAACAAAAAATAGGTATGTAAGAGAACAGTAATAATATTATTATAAAAGTAATTCCAGTATTAGTATTCTGACAAAATATAGATATTATGGTTTAGGGTTTAAACATAAGTAAATTAAGTAGGCTAGCATCTAAACCATGTAAAAAGGAATTTGTAAAACATTTTATAACATTGAAATTCCAGACACTGTGTGTCTTTGTCTAAGACCAAAGGATTCTTCTATAATCCTTTTGAAACTACAGAAAATACTAAAAGATAACCATATCCTAATTTTAAAGTATGCTGCATTAAAACCCTAATTATTTCTTAACCAAGAATTAAAAACAAACTATAAAAATTATTAAAGAATTGTTAAACAAACAAAGCTAACATCGAACTAATAACTGTAGGTAATACTATCATCTATTTCCTATTTATAAACAGAGCTAAGATTTCTTTAATATAAATAAAGATATTATTAAACTGTAGGGTTTATACAATGATTAACCCTTTAAAATCCAAAACCAGAGTTAACCATCATCCTTAAAAACACGATGACCTTCCCATAAACAGTGCATTAAAAATCATTATAATACAAGGTATTAATGAAAACATTACATATACAAAATTTGGACAAAAATAACCAATATTAAATCAACCATTCGAAAATACAGAATCCTTATTTAAGGATAGGATTATAGCCTTTAGAGTCAAAGGGTCGAATCTCAGGCCTGCTAATAAAACCAAATATTCGCAAAATCTTTTATATTAAACCATAACAAAATGTATTATTGACAGGAGAATTAAAATCTAGCTCACACTACAACCCAACCTGTTTTCACAGTCTTTCATTACTAAGTTCACTGTAAAAACTAAAGTAACAATAGACAGAGGTCGATAAGCCTCTCTGAGCTCAGAGCTGGGCTCTTTTTAAAATATAAACAAAAGCATTTACATTGCTTAGGCCGTAAGGCTAAAACTTCTTATAAAAACCATATTTACATCACGACTTCAAGAGCTTGTGTTACCCAGCACAAAGTATCATGAGGGTTTTAAATAAAACATGGTCATACAATAAACAAGCTATAAATCATAACCAACAGAGAACTGAAGCCGTGTATTCACCCACAGGAACCACTTCCAACAACCAAAACCGCATGCAAGAAGAACCCTCGATGAGAACGGGGCTTACCAAATGGAATCCCACGAAAAGACTGATGTGTGAGCTCATTTTTCCACCCACAATTTGAAGCCGGTAGTAGGAACCTGCAAAACCAAACAAAAACATCATTTAAACTTTGTTTGCTTAAATGGTAAAAAAAAACCCTAGTATGGATAATCAAATGTAAAGAGAAATGGAGATAGGTAAAGTTTAACTGTGAACTGAAAGTCGAAACCGAGAAGAAATGGCCACACCAAATCGATGGCACCGAACCGAAATGCAAGAACCCTTGAAGTCAAATCTGCGAGAGAGAAAGCAAGGAAACCGACTCAAGTTAACAATGCAAAAGCCATGGGTGAGCAGTTACAGGAGTAAGACAAATACAAGCTTTGGGCCACTTGGAGAAACCAACAACCACACTCGCATTGTATTCTTCAACACACAAGAGAAACCAAATGATAATTTACGATACCCAACAGTCACATTACAACATTACAGGAGAAATGCCCAACGATAAAGGAGGTTACAGGCCTCTCATGGCCGCGAGCTCACAGCTCGGCCAGCAAGGAGAAGAACCCTTGGTCCAAAAATGCAAAGGAGTAGGGTTTTTAGTGTTATAAGTCAACCAACGAATGGAGGAGACCCTAGCCACGTGCCCTTCCAAAAATCTCAACAAGTGTGGGTCGAAACCTTAAGTCAGCACTGCATAAAACGTTTTACAAATCTATCATTGCAAACACCATATAAATATGATTGCTAATGATAAGAATCATGCCATTGATTATATTATGCCATGGAAACAAATATAGTATAGGATAAAAACTTTATAAGATGTGTTTGCCATCATTTTGACTACATCATAGTAGTTTATTGGTAGGTAATACTACCTTAGGATATATGTTAACATAGATAATATAACTTGAAATACTATTGAACTATAGTTATATTTTAAAATATCATAGTTACAATATGGACATCAATTTGTCCCAGAAGTTCTTCATGTTGAAAAAAAGTCGAATAAGTATAGTATTGTTTTAGAACTAGTAAAAGAAAGTATGGAATAATTATGACATGGTTTATGATTATTGTAAACTAGAAAAGCCTTAAAATTCTCAACACAGAATCTTGATGATGTTTAGTGAGGGAGTCTTCAAGAAAACTGAAGACTAACATTATTGGAGAATTTTCTCATAAAGAGTCTAATCACTCATTGTTAACTTTACAACCAAAAAACATAGGAACATGTTCATGCTTAAAGAGTAGGACACATAGAATATTGAAGTAAAAATAGTTGTGAGATCACTAATCAGTCGAAGTAAATATGAACCAAAACCATGAGCTCTATGCTCACTATGGGAATTTATAAATGACCATGTACTATAAACTTTTGAAAGATAATCATCATACGACTGAAGGAACCTTGGTAAGAACTTGCTCTTGTATTCTAAAAAATTGATTGTGTTTTTTTTTTATGAAAAGTCAATATGGCTTCAGTTATAAATACTTTCATAGATTCAGAACAACGAAAGAGAATTTTACTTTACCTCCTCAAAGACTAGCAGCTTATTTTAACCTTTTCTTATACTAGCATCTTAACATGCTAGGAAAGTACTTTTCTCGACGTAATTTAAATAAACACCTACAGGATCTTACGCTTACCTGCTAAACCTATAAGAACCAGCAGTCCATTTGAGTTAGCAGAACGCTAAGTAAGCCTCAATCTCAAACAAGATTTCTTATGTACTTGAAAAAACTAAATCATCAGTATATCTAGCAGCAACTAAATGCAAGACCTATTTCTAACTTTGTAGAAGTTA
The DNA here is from genome assembly GCA_001517045.1 of Pseudotsuga menziesii. Classification (NCBI taxonomy): domain Eukaryota; kingdom Viridiplantae; phylum Streptophyta; class Pinopsida; order Pinales; family Pinaceae; genus Pseudotsuga; species Pseudotsuga menziesii. Next base: position 103,059 of record LPNX010419304.1, read on the forward strand.
AAGCTGTTAAATCATTAATAGAATTGACACAGGTGTTTAAGATTACATCCTTTAGTTACAAATTCTTTCAATGAAACAAACCCTTAACCTTTTATAAACTATTTCATTTTCCACTAACCGTTAGCAGTTACTTAGCTGCGACCTTAGACATTTTATGTCACTTTAAAAAATTTAAATTTTTACGAAATTTTGGGTTATTACAGGGTTGCTGGAATTACAAGCGTTGTCGGACCTCTGTTCATCTGTGTATCCATGGACACCTCTTCAGAATCCACGGCGTATTCCTCTCTTGCACTGCACATTGAAGATGATATCTGGGATATAAGGAAGAGAATGAAAAGAATGAATCACCTTCTAAACATAATGGACACAGATGGTGGACGTCATTTAGGGAATATTGATCAGGATATGGTTCAATTTAGGAAAGAATTTGAACTCTCAATCAAGCAAAACGAACAGGTGTTTACCAGGTCCCTTGCAGAATTGGAAATCAAGGTTGAAAAGATGGAATTGAAATTGGTTAAGATGGAGGTTGAGGCACATCCCGGTTCCTCCTCGCACCACAACGAAAAAGATCATTAATCATGTATTCTCTGGTCTTGGTTTAGATTTTTCTTATTATAGTTGTTTCTTTATAGTTTCCTTCAATGTAAAACTCTTATAGTTTCCTTCTGAAAAATCTGCATAGGATGGGGTGATTTTTGGACCTTTGTTTGCTGCTCCCATAATGGCACCTGAATTTTTCGCTTCCATAAGGAAACTTGAATTTGTCGCTTCCATAAGGGCGTCTGAACTTTGTGGTTTTCTCATAATGGTTATACCACTGCCTCTTAATATAACCATTTCTGTTTTTAAAAAAATAATAATAATATTAAGATGAAAATATTTATCAAAAAATACATTAATATTTAAAAGGTAATAAGAATCCCCCATGAAGGGTGCCACGAGGAGCATGCCCACAATGCATGAAGTCTGAAAATCAAACACACGGATCAGGACAACCTCCACCTCATGGTCACCATGATCACGTCGTCTTCTAGATTTAAGGGAACCTCATGCATACATGATCTCAAGGTTTGGATGCTTAAGACCCCTCGTGCAAACATACCACCACCTTCCTGCTCCTGTTTAGAACATGATCGATCATCCAAAAGGAACTATGAACCTACTTGCTCGTAGTCAAATCTTCGTCGAGTTGAAGGACACCCAAGCACATCCCATGATGACTTGGTCGAATGAAGCTCTTCATTCCGACAACTTCAACACTCAACCTAAGTTCCTCATCATTCCATAAAATTGTCATGGGGGTTAGCTTCGAGGCTGCTATAAAATCTAAATGGATTGCAATCTCATATGACTTGCTATTGGTACTACCATTGTTAGAAGAAAGAGAACAAAGTGCAAGCACCCTGTTGGCACAAGTCATTCTCATCAATTGTGCATCATGGCCAAGCAAGAGAAAGCTAGTGCAAGCTTCTCTAGTGTAGTCCATCCTAAATTTTGTTGTCTCCTAAGAACATTGGAGGATCGAATGCAAACTAATCTTCAATGTCTTGAGACAAAGGAGGTCATTTATGATCTAGGGCATCTCATGGAGGATTTAGGCTCAATTTGCACCTGTGGGACCCTATACACTAAGACGCATACTTTGTAATGGTATAGTAAGACTCCCATGAACCAAACTATCTATGAAAGTGTCACATATATCTTTGAATTACCCTAGTTTTCATTATTTTATATAATATTAATATAAAGATTTATGTAAATATTTTTATCATTTATATAGTATTATATTAGTGTGAAAAAACAAACTAATTTATTTTTATTTTTATAACAAGGCTATTTTGAAAAACTATTCAATTTTTAAAATTTTATATTATTATATCTCAATATATTGAAAAATCAATTATTTTAATATCATTTTATAAAATATATAGTTTTGAAATTAATCAATATCAAATTATTAAAAATCATATATAAAAAAATTTAAATAAATTCTTTTTCATTATTACATATTTAAATTAATTACACTTATCTTTTTCAATAGAAAAAAATTGCTTCTTAAATAGTGTAAATCAAATAAATCAAATAAACAACTAAAGAGATAATAGTCCAAATAACAACTTTACATACAAAAAAATTCCTATAAACATGCAAAAAATTAATGGAGAAAAACTTCCCCTGTAGCTCCCTTATAATGAAGTACCAGCCTATGCTATAGCAAATAGCTCCCTTATACTGAAGTACCAGCTGATGATTGAAAAGCCCATCTATAGAAATCTATTTATTCTATGTTTTAATGGAACTCCCATAAAAAAAATTGTAAAATTCTTTAAAGATTTCCAACCAAATTCCCAATAAAATATACTATAATAATAATCATTAGAGAGAATTTGAGGTCAAAAATGGGCCTCCTAAGAGATGTACTACAAAAATATAAGATATATTAAAATATTATGAGTTAGGGGTTTTATGGGGTAGGTATATATGACAACTCACCTCCTACACTACTTTTTATGCACAATATAAATAACCATGGTTGAGTTACTATTCTAAATTTACTATAAATAAAATTAATAAAATAACTCTACAATGATGTGACTAAGATTCATTGTAAATTCCCAAAAATTTATTGTCCTTTAACATTTATTTGTCTTAAACTTGTAAATAAAATTAAACAAAAATGAATTTAATTT
>LPNX010419332.1:4936-80795 GCA_001517045.1 Pseudotsuga menziesii
CTCCCAGCCCCACCTATCTCCGAACAGTTACCCGATAATCACTTGTTTACCATCTCGTCCGATGACCCGTGGTACGGCGATATCTTGTTATACCTGCGCACGCAGAAGTTTCACCCCACCGTCACTCAAAACGGACTTCGTCGTATCCGTCACCATGCCTCCTGCTACCTCCTCATTGGAGATGTCCTTTACCGGCGAGGAATCGATACAATCCTTCGTCGTTGCCTTACACATACAGAAGCTGAACAAGTCCTTAATGATTGCCATAGCGGTGCCTACGGCGGCCATTTCTCCGGAATGGCCACTACCCAAAAGGTCATCCACGCTGGATATTTTTGGCCCACACTCTTCACCGACTGCATCAATGCGGTCAAGCATTGCCATAACTGCCAACTTTTCACCCCCAAAGCTCGGACGCCACCTGCTCCGTTACACCCAGTAGTCACTGTCGGTCCCTTTTGTAAGTGGGCCATCGACTTCATGGAGTGTCGACCCACATCAGCGAACGGCCATAAGTACATCATTGTCGCTGTCGATTATTTCACGAAATGGGCGGAAGCCATGCCCACCTTCAATTGTAAGGCTGACACTGCCGCCCGTTTCTTCTTCAACCATGTCATCACTAGATTCGGTGTCCCTAAACAATTGGTATCTGACCATGGATCACATTTTGAAGATTGTGTGTGGCGCGAGTTATCCACCCTCCTCAAGTTCGAACACCAATTTTCCTCGGCTTACTACCCCCAAGGGAACGGCCAAGTAGAAGCAGTTAACAAAATCCTGAAAACCATACTCCAACGCACAGTTGATCGGCATAAGTCCAATTGGCACCATATGCTATTTCCTGCTTTATGGGCTTACCGTACATCCACCAAAACCGCCACTGGTTTTACCCCATTTCATTTAGTTCACGGTGTAGAGTCTGTCCTCCCCATTGAGTGTCAGATACCCGCCTTACACATCGCTGTTGAGCTCCTCCCCGATACCTCCCCCCTTGAACAACGTCTGCTATCCCTCGAACAAGCCGATGAAGATCGTCGCGCCACTCTCCAGAATATCGAAGCTACCAAAACACGCTCCAAAGCCCATTATGACAAACATGTTCACCCTCGAACTTTCCACGAAGGGGACCTCGTCCTCGCCTACGACCAAGCCAACGACAAAAAAGGTAAAGGAAAATTCGAGTCCATGTGGCAAGGCCCTTACATTGTGCAAACTTGCCTCGGCAAGGGGGCATACATTTTAGCAGACTCTGAAGGACGATCCTTCTCCAACCCCCGGAATGGGTTGTATCTTAAACGTTTCTACCCATAACCGAAACCGCGACCTCATTGGTCCGCATTTGTACAGTTTGCTTTCTTTTTGTTTTTCACCGTTTTTTACCACAATCTCACCTTTATCGCATTTTTGCATGCCCACAGATGGATCCTCTTCCACCTTGTTACATTGGCTTCGCTGATGGTGCTAGCCGCTGGTCTCCCAACCTAGCTTCCGCAGCATGGGTCTTATACTCCCCTTCCAATGAACGCATCCACCTGGACGGAATATGTATCGGTGCGGCTACCAATAACCAGGCGGAGTATGATGCTGTGACCGGTCTCCTAACTGCTGCCCTCCAGATGGGCATAAGTCACCTCCATGTGTTCTTGGACTCCCAGCTACTTGTCTCCCAGCTCAACAACTGCTACCAGGTGCGTGATCCCTGCCTATTTCGCAAATTCCTGCGTACAAAACAACTTAGCCGACAGTTTGAATCCATTACATTCACACATGTCCCAAGAGCTTACAACAGTGTCGCAGACCAAATGGCGAACAATATCCTAGACTGGCATATCAATCACACCATGTAACACCTCCATCATGATATTGTCGGTTGACACAAGCTCGAGCTGGGAATTGAAGGGAAAGTCCAAGCCACACATGATATTGTCGGTTGCTTGCTCCTTCTCCAACTATTATAGCTACAGATACCTTCAATTCCTCAAGCTGCGCACTTAGCTGTAGAATTGGGAAGCTTGAGCTGGGAATTGAAGGGAAAGTCCAAGCCACACATGATATTGTCGGTTGCTTGCTCCTTCTCCACCAACTCCTGCAATGCTGCTGCTGACGCTTCGCTAGCCTTTTCCTATGCAAATGCATCATACTCCTTCAGAACTTTGAGCTGGTTGTCCACAGCAGTACTCAACTCCAAGACCTCGTTGACAAGGGGCTGCATAGAATTTTCTAGTAGTGTTGCTTTCGTTCTGTACGACTCAATTTCCTGCTGGAGTTCCTTGCTTTGCTTTACCTTGAGCATTTTCTGCATAGGAGGCAGAGTCTTAATTTCCACTTTCATTGCATCCAACTCTGCCTGTCACTGCTTGATGGTTTCTTGCAACTTTTCTACTTTTGGATTTTCCTACAGTTTTGTCCAGGCGTCGATGCTTTCCTCTAGTAGCTTGGCTGCGCTGCCCACAAGATCGGAGATCTTCGTTTCTGAAGCCTGAATGTCTCTGTGACGCTGCTCCCTGACCTCTGGTGGGCTCTCCGAGATGATGTGTAGTTGAAGCTCCGCAATTTGAGCCTCATGTTCTGATTTGAGCTTTTCTATTTCATTGCGAGTCTACTGTGCGTAGTCTTTTAGTTTCGCAATTCTTTGCTCCATCTCTTCCTTAGCCTATATGTCGAAGTCAGGAAGACTTTGACATGCCTCATCCAATACTCATGCCAATGTGATTTTCTTACGTTCTGCATCTCTCTTCCTCTGCTACGCTTCCTTCAACTGTGCTTCGAGGCTCTCACTCCGCTTCATGGTATTTTCCAATTGTATCTGTGAGTAGTGGTTCCATGCTTGGATCTCCTTCATGATTACTGATTGGCAAAGATGCAACTCCATCATGGACATCTTGGTGTAATCTATTCCAACTATCATGTTCATCTCCGAGCGAGACGCTGCGTTAGTTATTATGAGGGCTGCACTTGACACTTGTCCCCTATTTTCTCTAACTGTCCATTGCCTTATGTCTAGCTGCGCATTTACTGGGGTGCTGTTTGCTGCAGCACCAGTTGCTAATTTTTCTACTAACTCCTTCCTCTCTGAAATTCCTCGAGCTATGCCGGTGAGTGCATCAAGGCGCGTAGATGCAAACTCTGACCATTTCTTGGTGAGAACTTCTGTGGACTTCGTCAGAGCCCGATCAAGCTCCTCAGTTGTCAGGACGGGTTCTTCGTCGATATTCTTGTCTTTTGATTCCTTTGTTTTCTTTCGGGACTGAGGTTTGGTCACTTCCTCTGCTTCTGGCAACTTGCGCTTATCTGGTCGATTAGGGTCTGAGACTGTTTTGACTGAATCCTCTTCTTCTTCTTCATCTCTGTCATCTGCACCCTAGTCGCCTTCACTCTGCTGTGACTCACTCTCTTCTTCACTTTCCTCGAGTGGGTCATTCTACTGTGTCTGACTAGGGCCAGTGTCCACATTGGTGACTGGAGGGATTGGAATGTTGGGATTTTTCCCTGCGTCCTTCAACCATTCAGCCGGCCACTGTTGGAATATTGTGAGGATGTACTCTTTGGTCACCACATATGGCAACTTCCAGCATGCCTTTTTCTTATCTACGTGGACCTGGATGAAGACATTGTGCATCTTGGCCCTGAAGTTGGCCACTCCATCATATTGAGAGAATAACTCATTATTGAGTCGCGGGGTCTTTACGATCTCATATGAGATACTCATCATATAAAATGCAAACACATAGTTCGTCATCTGCTGGGATGCTTTGTCCTGGGACACCCAGAGAGATGCATACCTTGCTGCACTAGGCATGTTTGGAGGCACAGCAACAAACTGTGCCTAGGTAGGTTCTTTCCATCCTACTAGTGCGATAAGGACTATCAACCAAGAGTAGTGAAAAGGTCTACCTTTCTCCTGCGCATCGCGGGCATCTTCAAGGAATTCCTTCGCAATGTACGCTGCCCAGTTGTAACTGCAGCCTTCGGCACAGTTCGCAGCAATACTGACAATCAAGGTAGGCACTTCATGTGGTCTGCACTTTTTCATCAATTTGCAGGCTAAGAGTTTAGCTGTGAAGCGAATGTTTTGGTGTGGAATTGTCAAGGTTTGATACCCTCGCTTTGCTTTCGTCAGGTCGAAGCAGTCCTTCATGCTTGGTGCCAGCTTTGTATCTTCGTGTTTTGAAGGAAATTCTATCCGCGGATCAGGCCCTTCCTTTGGTAAGCCTATGATCCTATGAATGAGCTCATCATTAATAGGAATTCTTTTGTCTCCTATCCATAGGTGCCCATCATGTACTAATGCCAAGAGTTGCTTGACCACTATGGTCACCTGTGTGTTGCGACCAAAGTGGGGAACATCAAGCATATTCAACAAACCAGCTTTATCTAAGCCAATAGCCCACTATTTCACTTCCAGTAATGTCACTCCAGTCTCTGGATATTTAACGAAGTGCAAGTATGTTCCCGGTGCGAACTGTGGAAACTTCCCACGATCATTCGTATCGTGGTCTACATACTGAAGTCGGTGTATTTTCCCTGTCATGGTTCCGACCAATTGCACACCCTGTGGCAGCGAAGGGGTGCGTAAAGTGAACTTAGCATTCTACCACGGTGGTTGAACTCCTAGTTGAATAGGATGAATATATGGTGGACGCTGTGGTGCAATGTTCTCATCCCCTTTAGATGGGGTCTCTGCTGAACTAAACAGATTCATCTTGGGATCCTCTGGTGTTTGCTGTGATTGCTTGTGTCTATCTTCGTTCTGCTTAGAGCGTACTTCTGGTTTAAATTTCTTCTTGGTAGATCATGTCTGCATTGGTTGAGGTGGTGCTGGGGGAGTCTCTTCGCAGGGTGCAGGTGCAGGTGGATGGATGAAAAGGTTCTGTAGACCCCCCTATTCAAATTCTCTCACTAATTCTTGAAGCTCGTGATCGGCTATCATGGGCTCAATTGTAAAACTCAAGAAACTACATAATGCGAACTTCACGGGTGTGGGTGTCTTCTTATAGAATCCATCAACAAAATCTATCATAACTGTGCATTGAAGACACCAAATCTGACAGAGATCTTGTCGAAATGGTAGTAGGTTTACCAAGATCTCATTAATACAGGTAGTTAATACTGATAATGTATTGGCGCCGCCAAATTTGGTTTCCTCCAATGGTCATATTTTAAGCTCCGACAGATCTTTCCTTCTTCGGCACAAGCAGCAACTCTGGCTGCACCATAATGGGGACATTCGACACTTCCTGATACCATCTTCGACATGGCTTCGAGCTCCAACCCACGACAGAATGTCTTCCACCACCTCAATGATTCCTTTTATTTCTGAGAACTTCGTCAGAAATAGGTCTTGATACTCATGGAGAAGTTGGGTCACTTTGCTCACCATGTCTTCATCCCAATAATCTCCAATGATAGCATAATTAGGCTTTCCTTCTGATCCAATGTTTACTATCCACATCTTCAGGGGCCGAGTCACTTCAGGTGCTTCAACTGCTGGTCCATGTACTTCGCAGTGTCCTTCTGACTCAGGAATGTTAATGTTGCATGGATCATCATCCTCGTCAATTGTGAGGTTATAACATTCTACTACATTAGATTCTTGTTCCTTCCAATTAGGCTGGTATTCTTCTATTTCTTGATCATCAAACACTTTAGTATGGATCAACCTAACAGCTACGTCCAAAGCAGGACAAACCTCATTAATAGAAAATGTCAACACAAAACTATCAACAAGACTATCCCAACTTACAGTACCATGGCGAAGCTCAACCTTTGCATACCAGTTCTTTGCTATAGGTTCCAGGGTGTGCACAAACCTATGTACCCATTCTTCATGAGGTACATGCTTCCATGCTTCATAGCATTGCTCCAAATGTCCCTGAGGTCTAGTCTTACCATTAAACCTACTTCTCACCTCCTGGGGTTGATCCCTGAATCTTAGGCAAAGGGACTTTTGGCACGCTTCCCAACTATGAATGTACTTTTTATGGCCATTCCACCATCTGGCTGTTGTGGCTCTGAATGCTGAATCTAGAATCTCCATTTTCTGTGAATCTGGTACCTGCTCTAAGAATTGTATAATAAAATCTGTTGGGTCTGTCAAGCCATCAAAGGTAGGCAAGTCTCTTGTCTATGAACCAAGCCATTTGAGAGACTTGGTAATTCTTGCACATCGATGCCCATGTAGTTCATAAAGTCTATTCTACCAATTCTCTAGACCGTCATCTGAATCTGTCATGTAGGAGCTGTCACACTGCCAATCCATGATACCTTCAGCAGTAGGATCAGCATAATCTTCTTCCTTAGCTGTGATGTTGTAGATATGGTCCAAAACATCCTGATCTTCATCTCTAAGTGGTTCTGTGTACCTTTCTCCTTGAGAAGGGTCCAGTGGTATTATGACTCTCAAACCTTTCCCTTCGAAATTCATCTGTCTCTTCTTAAGGTTAATGACTGCAGCATTGTCTATTGCCCACTCAATTCCTAGCAAAGCTGGGTAGGGGTTGCTATCATCAATTATCTCAATGACTTCAAAGTCTGCTAAAGTACTGACCCCATCAATATCTACTGGGACACTAGGGAATCTTCCTAGGGGCACAATCTTCTACTGATTAGCTAATCTCAACTGTATAGGAGACCATTCAAGGGTAGGTTTTCCCATTTGTTCCCATGTTTGTTTAGTTAGGACATTTACTTCCGATCCTAGGTCCAGAATGACATCAGTCATATCATATTCTCCTATCTGAGCATGCAATCTCATTTCTCTTCCAGTTCTTCTGACTCTATTAACAGTTTTTTCCTTACCAGAGCTTCACTTAGGTTCGCAAGAAGCAATAACTTTCTGCAACTCATTTAAAGCATTCTAATTTATTAAGAGATTCATACAACTCTGTAAAAATGAAGACAATGTACTTACTTTATCTGTCGAAGCTTCTTGAGACTTTGACTGCTGCTGATGCTATTGTGCAGGTGCTACTGGTGTGCTCGGATCAGCAAATTCTTTTTTGGCTTCCATAAATGTCTCTTTTTCTCTTCCCACATCGAAGGTTAGAATTTTCTCTGGGGCCTTATGAACCCAAGCCTCGTTAGGCTGTTTCTCCTTATTCTATATTTGCGTTGTAGCGCCACTCCTTGTAACAACATTAATGGCTGGGACAGGTCTTTTCTCTACAACATTCATCTGAATATTCTGAGTGGAAGCACTATTTATTTCTTGTATCTTGGCTATCAACTGCGGGCATTGCTCAATCACATGGTTGACTGCTCTGCAATATCGACATGTCGTAGTTGGGTTTCGACAGTCTCTAGCTAGATGTCCTGCCTGATTACAGTTATAGCACACAACCTGGCCTTGACCTCTTCCAGGAATACCACCATGACCACGACCTCCAAAGGTACCTTGACCTAATGTACTACCACGGTAACCATATCCATCATTGTCTTGTCCATCGTTTTGTACCCTACAAGCATCATAGGTTCATTCTCTCATGAGGTCAAAACTGCGACATTCATTTTCGTTGTGTCCAACTGACTTACAGAACTTGCAATATGGGTTCTTAGGTACTTGTACATATCTCTATAGCAGATAGCAGTCTTTAGGTCGATGCTAGTCCGTTGTCCTACAGATCTCACAATATAGAACACTAGGGTTGAATGGCTTTGGCGCACCAGAATTCAGGTAATTTATTACCTCAGGAAATTGTTCCTTGTCGTGACCCTCTATCCGACATCGTGTACACCAAACCTCTTCGCGACTAGATTTCCTCTTCTTCATGTCGCGAAGATCCAAATCCATTTCTGCCAACTGCGCTTGTATTTGAGCTATACCAGAATTATCTTTGACATGAGCTGTTTCAAGCTTCATAGCAATTTCCAAAGCCTCTTGCTGATCAACAACCTTCTGTTGCATGAGTGGAGTCATGATATGTGGTAACAAAGCTGCAATGAACCATTCCTTATGCTGCACTGGTCCAATAGTGAAACTAACTTGATCTAGTAGAACTTTGAACCTCTGATCAAAGTCCCAAATTGATTCTCCTCGCCTCTGCTGAATCTCTTTCAGTTCAGTTATACACTGTGACTCTGATTTAGGCTTCTTGAACTCTTTGATCATTGCTGCTTTTATATCAGCCAAGACATGGTTCTGAGTACTGGAAAACTTCATGAACCAGGTCAAAGTGCGGTCTCTAGAAGAAGTAACCAACTGCGCTCTTCTTATATCTTGATCCATAATGTTCTTAGCAGTCCACACGGCTTCACATAAGAACCAAATTATTCTAGATCCTCTGATCCAGATCCTTTAAAGAGTGGGAGCTTAATGTCATCATTCATATGGGCCATCACGGATCTAGGGGAGGAGGGGCGGGGACTGGTAGTAGGTGGGGGGGAACTTACTGGGGTAGACTGACCTGCGACAGGAATACTTGGGCTAGGGTTACTTTCAGACTACGATGGGTTCTCAGGGATAACAGGTCTTCGCTGTGGGGTTACCGAAGGGTTTCCAACAGAAGGGGTTTTGTTGGGCTTCGGGTCTGCTGGACTTACAGGGGTATACTTGGTATTCTGACCTAGGGTATAGGATTCAAAATTCCTCTTGTATCTTTTACCACTTCGCAGCAAACCACTTTTCTCGTCGAAGTCATTTTCACTTCCAAACATAAGTTAGTACTACTAAATCTAACAGTCTGATTCAATGAGCAATATACCTTTTTCATCCAATAGCATTTTAATTTTCAAATTAAATGAATTCAAGTACTTACCCCTTGGTCCTTTGAAAAACCGCCGTTCGGCTTCGCTGAAGGAAGTACTTGTGTCGATGGTGAACTCCGTCACAAATTATTCAAGGGTTCACGTTGTCCAGAAATCAACAGCTCAGGATATCTCATTGTTCATCCTTTTCAATATATTAATTCTTGTGGGGGTCCAATCAGGAAATTGACCTTCTTGGAAGTTTGTCTTTCTCTCTGTCAACCTGGATAACCACATGTGCAACTCTATGTGGATACTACCAAAGAAAATTTCATAAACATCAGAAAAGCGTACCTTTGTAAAAATTTGTTTGAACTACGACATGGATCTTTGTTCTCTTGTTCAGCAAATTTCAGATAAGTCTCTTCAATCCAATCACCGATTTCTTTCACTGAGGGTCTCCAAAACATAACCCTCTAGGTACGATGTAAACCCCTCTTGAGAAGATACTGAGTTCAATCGGCAAGGGAACCAATTTGTTGGGCTTAGGGCAGACTTGGGTTCTATACTTTTGTCTTCGCACCAACAAAAGACCCACAGTGTTGGCCCTTTCGGCAACAACTTGCGAACAGGTTGCAGTCTCACCCGAAACAACTATGGGGTGCCGTAGAATCAGGTTTCTGCAAGCAGAAGAGGAATATTACTGTACCTTTAGCATTTAACAAATAATAATCATACAATACAGAGCTTTGACATTCACTTATATAGCTTCGCAGTTAGATAAACAAATAGTGTCTTGCTTAACCCTTAACTGGGAATTCACAGCGAAGTTAGTATTTAGCAGTGATCTTACTTATTAGTTATCTACTTATCAATGCATAAAAGAACATAACAGAAACAACACAAAGGAACCACAACACAAGATATAATGTGGTTCACCCCTAGTTTAGGGGCTACGTCGACAGAACTATGTTTTTATTCAACTCTTTACAAAAACCACAGTTATGATCTGCGCACTCAGCTGTAGATCCCTTCAATTCCTCAAGCTATGCACTTAGCTACAGATCTCTGTGCACACAGCTGTAGATCTTCTTAATCACCCAAAAACCCTCTGCGCACACAGCTACAGAGGTCGTCCATGCACATAGCTGGGACTTAACCTTTCTTACAAAACTAGCCTTAGCTTCGCATCAAATCATCTTACATCAAAATCCTAACCTAACTCTTTTACAAAAGTGCTTATTTATACAAGTGCACTTATTACAAAACCATGGGCTTAAACCATGGGCACCCTAAACCCTAAACCCTGGACTTAAACCATGGGTTAATTACAAAAAAGAGGGCTTTGACTCAACCCTGACACCCCTAAGACTATTTTGAGTCGCAACTACGATTACAAGCTTCCACAAAAACCGTGGAGTTACTAAAGTTAAGGACCGTTAAGGTGCGCGCCCCAACACTCATTAGCCACCGAAAAGATCACCTTTCGGCAGCTTAACGAGGGTTTTTTGGAGGATGTTGACCACCGAAAGCGAATGAAATATGTTGGGGAAAAAGTCAGTTTCTGTGGCTCAGGAGAAAGTGTTGGTGGTTTATTAGCCACTGAAAGCCTAGCTTTTGGCAGCTAACAAACAAAACCCAGGATACTTGTAACCACTGAAAGAAAATGAGATAATTTGTGGAAGAACGAACATTTTAGTGGCTTGGGTGAACTTGTTGGAATTTCATTAGCCACCGAAAATGCAGCTTTTGGCAGCTATCGAACTAAACCCTAAAGTCTCTTAACCACCGAAAAGGATGAAAAGTGAAAACGATTGTTTGCATGAGGCCTGTCATAATTTAGCATGATCAACCACCTAAAAGTTTAGGGAATTGCAGTAAAGCATGAGTTGATGGCTAAGAAGTCATTATTGATCTCAAAAGACTGATCGAAATCTAAACCCTATCCTTCCCTAGGGTTTGAATTTAAATTTTGTAGGTGCAGGGAGGAGGACCCACTCAAAAAAAATCAAAGCATAGGTTTCTGTGGCTAAGCGTGGTTTCAAAATAGAGGCTCTAAGGTACTGAAAGCAGACTTTTGGCATCTAAGACCGAAATTTCAGGGCGCTCTAAGCCACAAAAATTGGTGTTTTATTGTGAAAATGCATAATTTTAAAACAGTTATTATGAGCGACTAAAGAATCATTTTGCGAAATGCTTGGAAGTTTTTGTTCCTAACATGACAGAGAATAATAAATTCTCTCAGGTTTCCTACAGGTATTTCATATTTAGATATTCAAATCCATCTATGAGCCCTAATTTTTGGATCTTGGAATTTCCCTGTTTTACACATGTTTTTGAAATATAGATATCTGGAAAATGGAAACGAATTTCAAAACACTGAGAGAATTTTTTCTCAAAACAAACCAATATAAAAAAACCTCTTTCATTTTATACACATGTGTCACATATTTGGAGAACCAAATGCATCTCTGAGCCCCAGTTTTCAGCAGTTTGGCCAATTTTTTAGGGCAAAAGTTGACCTAACAGGGCAGGTTATAGCAAAAAAATGAAGAGTTTACTTCAGCAACACCTGGGAAAGAACAAGATGATCAGGATTTTGAGGCTACAGGTGAAGAAATCCATACCAAACCCTAGCACTAATTTTTCACTAGAAACCCTAGCTGAAGCAGCGGTAAGCCTTCAAAATATAGAATCAATCCAGGTTGTTGTTGACTTTCCAAACATTGGGCAAGCTGAAGAAATACCAGAATATCAACAGCAAAACTAAAAAGGATTTAATTTGGGATGTTTCCTAAAATTTTTGCAAGAACAGGTCTTTCAGTGGCTTAGGAGGACACTAAAGTGGTTCATTAGCCACCGAAAGTAGCGCTTTCGGCAGCTAACAGACCCAAAATTTTGACTCAACCACCGAAAGCAGAAAGAGACGCAGAAAGCAATTTTTGCATAAAAGACCAGTTTTGGTAAATATACCTAGCTCAGGGATGAAGTGTAAAAGTTGAAAGTTGCTGAAGTACACCATCAAAGGAGGTCTGTTCCAGTTTTGGGGATACATCAAAGAGGAGAGTGTCACAAAACCCTACCTATTTTAACTAACAGTGGCTCATCCATCAGAATACCAGTTACAGCTTTCTTCCAGTACTCACTGTAGTCATCAAAAGGTTCAAAGAGTAAACAAGTGTTAGAGTTAGTTAAACTAGTAGTTAAATTAGGGTTTCTGACCTAATTTTGTAAAAATATTAATTTTATCTATTTTTAGTAAAACAGATCCAATTTTTTAGGATCTGAGTATTTTTGTAAAGGTTATAAATCCTAATACTTACGTTATACAAAGGGTTCAACTTAGGGACTTGTAGACCATTACTATTGTCAAGCTTCTCATACTGTTCATGACCTAATATAAGCTCTTTTGCTATCATATGTTCAACTTTCATTTCTTGTCTGTTATGTGCTTATGCTTGAGTGTGTTGTTCAGGTTTATTCATGTTATTTGATGTCTGATAGCTGTCATCCTATCTGTATATTGATGATTTGAATTATAAGTACCTTCCTTGTCATGATTAGCCCTTTATATATATCTATTTTATGTATGAATCTGCCAGCATGATAAGTTCTCCATCTCTGCACCATATTATCAAACCTCTGAACAATGGTAGTTAGAAGCCTTATCCTTAATTGAGTTTCATGCATTTATTGAGAGTGTGAGGTCCTCTAGGTCACCTGAATTGATCCAATTAGAAAAACCATAAAAACATTTAAGTTACCAGGCATCCTCGAGCTGCAACCTAGAGGAGTTTCCTGGAGTGATAACCCCTCCCATTGTGCCACTTGATATTCTCTGCTGCTGAATTGGGCTTAGCCTTAGTTTCCATGGTCACTCTGAAGAGGCCCTTACTCCTCATCATAATATCCATCTGTTCCTTCCATTTGAATTAGTTGAATGGAGTCAAGATGATATGGTGAGATTGATCCATTTCTTCAGTAACTCTGCCCCTTGAACGAACTAAATGCGCTCCTGGAAGTCATGTCGATCCAGAAAAAGAAATAATAGAGGAGGAAAATCATGCTGCAAAGTCTCTAATACCATATGAAAATTAATCCAAAGCTTAGATCAATTGAACTCACAAAATTGCTTGAAAAACATGCATAGATCCGCTCAAATTGGAAATTAAAATTGGTGCATTAGACAAACTTGCATTGAATAAGTTTACATCATCCAACCATATAAATTAATAGTATGTCCAAATTTATAATTGCATCAGATATTTGAATGCCTAAAGAGGAAAGTTGAATCCTCACAAAAGCAGGCTTAAGAAAAGTCAAAAATCCCTCCAGGGTTGATAAAACACTTTCGAAACCAGTCATGGAGCTCACAAATTGGTTGAATGAAGTGTATCAACTGATAAGTGATAGAAATATAATATACTCATGCTTTGAATATAAAAATATGGAGGATGAGTTGTGCAAAAAACAAGGCAGTTTCCATGTGACTAGCTTTCACTTTTTGCCTTTAAAGCTGCTAAAGAGCACTAGTCAAAATCAAGATAAGGAATGCACACTTACTAAAGTGGGAAATTTGTAGAGTTGTCAGAATCTTATCCAGAATCGTATGAAGGAGCTTCTTGTAGGTGTTTTAGGTAGTTTTTGACCAAATGGTGAAGATGCATGCCAACTAGCTAGTGTAGGACCTAGGAAATTAATCAAAAAGATTAATTATTTTATCTTAAGTATGGGAATTGTTTTTTGGTTATTCTAACATTTTTCGTGCCAGGAAATATTGGCTTAATTGTATTGTTGAAGGGAGAAAGTCCCCCATCTAATTTTAGGACATTTGTGCCCTCGATTGGTCTCCCTTTCTTGTTTGGATGGATCCATTAGGACAATGAACACACTCATATTTTTCGTTGTAGAGGTGATTGCACATGTAAGGGTTGTCATATGCACTTTAGAACACTTTGTTTTTCCCACTTTGACCTATTTTGATAGAAAATCCCTCCTCTTGGTCTCTAGACCCACGATGTCATTCCTTAAAGAACGAGTTTACATTGTTAAAAAAGGATGTCATTGAGGGAAACACATATGTTGGTTTTAGTTGGAGCATAATGTATTGTACATTTTTATTCTTATTTTATGCCATTATATTGTTTAGTCCCCAAGTTTATGGGTACACGAACCTAAAATTTTATATTTTGTTTTTCACTTGTAGGCTCAAATTTGAAAGAGGTTGAAGGTTTTCTCATATAACTAAGACAATCTCACATCATTTGCAAATCATGGAAAATGGTTGAAATTATGTATTCTTTTCCTATCCTATTGTCTTATGAGAGCATTTAAAGCTAGGTGCACTTTTCTTTGGATTTTTTTCTCTTTCATGAAGGATGAATGGAAGAATTTTTAGGGTTCAATAGTCATATGCTAGGTGGATGCTATGAATAGTTGTGATAATTCATGCTCAAGGTTTACCTAAGGTGCAACTCTTTTTTCTCATTCTTGATTAATGTTGGTATGCTTATCTCCTAACCTTAGTTTACCTTGAAGTGCTTTGGATTAAGGTAGGGTTTGTTTGCTAGCATTTTGACTACTTGCTTGAGGATAGCTTCCTGAAAGGAGCTCTCCATTATTCTATAGGACCTTGGAATTCTCTATTTTCCTTAATTTGGGTTTCTATACTTAACCTAGAGGTTGTGAGGTTTTCCCTAGTTGCAAGTAGTGGAAACCATCTTAAGAGGAAGGAAATAAGCCTGGATCTCTCGTATCCCTAGGATTCGAGATATGAACATAATATCCTATCCTTTAACTATCTCCATTTTTCATATATTACATGTCTTTTATTTTATTCTATACATAGAAATATTTTACAACTAAACAAACCTAAAAAACCAAATAAATTAAAAAGCCCAAAAAGTAATTGTGAATTTGTCTTTCTGTTCCACCCTAAAAAATTTCCCTAAGGTTATAGACACAAACCTTATAGGGCATCCTCATTTGAAGAAGTGCACTAGAATTCATGAAACCCTCATAACTAGAGAACTGGAGGGTTTTTAGTTCTTTTGGATTATCCTCCCAATTTTCCCTAGTCCAATTGTGTCATTTCCCTTAAGGGTGTACTTTTTGAAGTGCTTCCTTGGAAAGTGTGACATTGCTTTGGTATAAGTGAAATTTCCTCAAAAGACATACTTTTATCAAGAATTTGTGATATTTATGTATGATTCTTGTGTCTATATTTGATATTGTTTTACTCTGATAAGACACTGCATATAGCTATTAAGTTTTTGTGGAAGGAATTCATAATGAATTCTGAAAGGAAACCCCAAGTCAATCAATGCCTACTATGCCGCAATTCCTTAATGAGAAAAGAGAAGATTTGCACATATAGCATGAAAAAATTGCTATAGTGGAGGACAAGCATGCTGAATATCTTACACTGGATGAAGAATCTAGAAGGGATTTGAGATGTAAAGAATTATGTGATCTCCGATACACAGCCAATCCAAGAGGTAGCTTCTGGAATCATAATCAAAACTATGAGCTGAAGAATGTTATTGGAAAAATTTCTCTGACATACTTTGATGGTTCATCAAAGTGTACAACTAGGTCATGGGTCCAAAAGATAGATACATACTTCCAGATAAATCCAATGGCTGAGAGAGAATATATCAAGATGGCCACTCGACACTTGGACATTGAATCAAATAATTGGTGGTTTCATGAGATGAATACCCTTGGACATTATCAATTGACCACCGATGAAGAATTCAAAAGAAGGTTGATTGACATATTTGAAAGAAAAGACTTTAAATTCTCCTTTAGATAGCTAGCACATGTGAAGGAAACTTGGAATCCTAAAGATTACATCTCTAAGTTCTAGAAGTTGGATGTTATAGTGACCAATATCTTAGAATCTTGGCTAATCCTATTTTTCATTGAAGGTTTGACAGAACCCTTGAAAGGTTTGGTGAAATCCTATAGACCCTCTACTCTTCAAGATGCACTGAATAGAACACAATATTTTCAATACGTTATTCCAAGGATAAGGTTCCTTCCTAGATCGAATGCTCCAAATCAATTCAAGAATCAAATAACACCACCCATGAAGAGTCCTTCTAGAAATTTCAGGAGGGACAATGTTTCCAAAGATAGAGATGAATTGAGGAGGAGAAAGTTGTGGTTCACCTACACAGAACCTTCGGTTTCTGCATAGAAGTGTATTTTTAGAGAGAAAAGCTAAGGATGAAGAAGAAGAGCCTCAAATTGATGCAAAAGTGTCCTATGAGACTGTTGATGAAGAACCTTCTTCATAGGAGAGCAATATTGTTGTATTACCAAGAGTTCCTCACTTCCACACTCTCAGATTCAATGGAGTGGTGCAAGGAAAAGAATTTACTGTGTTGGTTGATGGTAGAGCCACCCAAAATATTTCTACTCAGAAGCTTGAAAGATTCACTGTCATAATACCAGGTAATTATTTTGAGGAGTTCTATAATGGATTGCTAAATTATAAGTCAACATAGGATATTACACTATAACAGATAGATTTTATGTGGCAACTATTGTTGATACTAATATGGTGTTGCGATTACAATAGTTGTATTCTATTGGGAAGCACATCATAGAATACAAAGTCCCTGAGATGAGGTTTCAAGATGAAGGTAGTGTTATCCCTAGGAAAAGTTAGTCAGAATAATGATAAGAAAGATGAATATTTTGGTCGTAAGGCAAGTAGAGACTGCAACAGAAGGATCCATGATGGAAGAAGAATAATGAAAGTTGGAAAGCAGAGTTCGACTTATTTTGGGTAAAGAATTAGTTAGAATAAAAGATTGCTTTTAGTAATAAAGCATGATTGCGATTTGGGCTGATAATTCATATTTTTAGATATAACGAGATGCATTAAAATATAAACAAAACCTATCAAATCATAGTTTAGAGTTAGTTGTCAGTTGAATTCAAAAAGTGTAAAAGAAGAAAAGCTTATAAAAGCATCCACCCAAGCTATGTGTGGGTGGTTCTGGAGAGGATCTAGAGAGGGAAAGAAGGGGATCTTTAGTGGTCCATTTAGAGAAAAGAGAAGAACAAGAGACCAAAATGAGAGAGCATGAGACAAGAGAAGAATGTATGAATTGTAAAGAAGATCCAAAGAAGAGTCTGGAAGCTGAGTGTGCATACTGAAGGTGTCAAACCAATTCTCATGTCAGATGAAGATCACCTTTTTGGTTTTTCCGGGATGGGTTTACATGTTATATCGTGTCTCTGTGCATGTCTAATATTTATTTATTTGTCGAACGCATAATTGTTGTGAATGAGTTGATATAAATATGTCAAACATAATATGTTGTGAAAAGAACTTATATATATATGTGTCACACCTCTATTCACATGAACATATGGAATATTAGTTAATATGTGTTAATTCTTTATATTATATTTTGTTATATATGTTCACGGATCTGAAGGTTATTTAATTGAATGATTATATGAGAAAAAAAATGTAATTCCTGGGTTTCGATAAAGTGATATGATAATAGTATGATAAGGAAATCCCCTTGATTAACTACAAAAACCTGGTTCTTGAAGTTTTCATAAGATATCTCGAGTGAGACTTCATTTGCGTCGCAGGTGTTACTGACAAAGTCCTCCTTTGTCAGGTCGATATCTTGGGTTTTGTTGACGAACAAATGATCTGAACCTGGGTTGATTGAAAGTAAGCCAACAAATGGTTCCATTGGTGGGACCTTGAATAATTTTGACAGAGATATGTTTTGGCACCGAATGAAACCTAAAATTCAAGATTGGGTTTAGTATAAAGCACTAGAGTTTTCCCAAGAGGAAAATAAAGGATTGTGGCTGATCCCGACACAATGGTTCAAACTATACCTTTACATAGAGATTCATGAAATAAAACCAAGAGTTGGAAGGATGAGATTCAGTGACGGGAAATTTCAGTCACATTGACTTGTAGAAACTTCAAAGATGAAGGCATCACATCAGATATGTTCATAGAAGAAAAAGTATTCATATTAGGAAAGATTGTTAAGGATCTCTGCAAGGGAGTCGTGAAGTTAGAATCGAAGATAATGCCTAGTACACCACTAGAGGTACTGGAAGAAAATAAGAAGGAACCAATTGAGTCCGTATAAAAGATTGGAGAGGTGGAATAACTCTATTATAAAGTGGTCGAACATGTTTCACAATAATGGGAGGCCTTGATTGATGATGAATAAATGGAACATGTTATAGGGAAGTTGCATACTATGGAGGCATAATTTAACAAGATGAAGAATGAGCTGAAGAAGATGTTGACAATGGTGAATATGGACAAGGTTTCCAACATGAAGAAATTACCACAACAAGAAGCCAAACTGTGAATCGAGTAGCAGAAAAGAATAGATTGAGTCATAGAGTTGCAGGAAGAGGAAGAAAAAGTAACAAGCATTAGTCAACCTATTTATGAAAAGTTGATACAATCCTTGGGGTGAGAGGGAGTGACAACTTCAGAACTCATTAGTTTCGTACTTGTATACAAATTTAAGACAATGGAGGAAGAAGTGTTATATGAAATTGAACAAGTTGTGAATTTTTTTCATGATTTTCAGAGTAAGGTCACAATAAAATATATTCCAGACTGATGTGGCTTGGGATGATCCAAAATTGAGTTTTGGGGGGTTGTTGGACCTAGGGAAATTACACAGCATAATGATTGAAAAGATGAATATTCTGGTCACAAGGAAAGTAGAGACCATGATTGAAGGAGCCATGATGAAAGAGGAACAAATCTAGTTGGAAAGTAGAGTTTGACTTATTTTGGGTAAAGAATTAGTTAGAATAAAAGATTGCTGTAGTGGGGATTTATCCCTACTATGTGCAAAATAAACTACCCTAGATCAGTTGGATCATAGGATAGAGTTCATGGTGTAAGGGAATTCTCAAGCTCGACTTGTAGCAATAAGTAGTAACAATAAAAACAATATTTTTTATGATTTTTTTTATCTAACAATCATACCTCTTAGTAACATGGGACACTATAGCCATTTGAGGAAAGGGTCCACTGGTTCCACTTTTTGGTTCTCCATTTGTCTCTTACTAATCATTTAAAAAAAGGGGGATTGGATCCAAGTGGGTACGGAGCAAGGTTGACATACACCGTGGGAATGATATGGAAAAAATATGGGAACAATGGAGAAAGGTGAAAATTTTCTGGAATGACCAAAAAGTGTAGGAATGTTTGTGGGGATACCTTCACAATGTATTTATAGGATGATTCAAGGTTTTGTTACCCATGGTATTTTATTGTGAATGGTATTTGTCCATGATTTTTGACCCAGTCTTATTTTAGGGTTTTTTGGTGCTTTTTGGAGAGAGTGGGGATAAGTCATAATAAATTCTCAACTTCCCTGTATTTATGGGGGAAGGAATAATAATGTTTTGAACTATATTTGGTGGAATTTTAGTTGTGAAGGTCAAAATGGAGGAAATAATGATGGGATAATGATGTAAAATTCTAGTTTTGATCATAGAGAGCCAGGTGATTAATTTTTTTTGTTAACATATTTCCCCCTGATTTGTGAGGGCAGGAGCTCATCGTATGGATGATAGAAATTATAGGATCAAGGGAGAAATGGTGAAAATAGTGGAAAGACTAGAGAGGACCATAGAGAAGTGGATTCTCCTCATTCGAACCGTAGTGTATTTTTGTTTGTATTTCTTCTAAAAAATGGACGAGGTGCATATAATCTTAGACATGTATATAGATGAAGTAGGAATACCCATGCTCGTAACAATGTATCAATATAAAAATGGGGATCGAGGCTCAAACAATGGGAGATGATCAATACATATATACAACTGGTAGTAAATAATGGTGGCCTCAATGGGAGGCTGAATACAAATACTAATCCAAAGAATGGGTACATAGGAACAATGACGATTTCATAGAATGCAATATCACAACAAATGATGCTCTACTAAATCTAGAGGTGTACATAACTGTATGGAATTAATGAGTGAGAGTTGGAATCTTTTAGGTACAATAAAAAACATGAAGTACTGTAGATACACAGAAGCATGAAACTGAGGGGGTTCTGAACACTGTCACCAATGCAACCCGAAAATCACAAGGGACATGAAACTGTATGGGTCTCAAAAATAGACTCACCAATGTGATAGAGTCGGGATACAACCAGGGTCTTCAACTAAATAATGAAGGAACCAATACCCTGCATGAATCTCAACGGTGCCATGATGGAGTTGAATTCGACCACATGAGACACGACCAAACCGAAAGGCACTAAGGACTCCTTTCAAGTGCTCCAAGGAACTCATCAATGAGGTGGATGAAACGATGATACATAGACCTCTGGGTATATCCTCTTGAATAGATGTGTTTACGTCGATAAAGTGAGACTTGAAACTACCAAGGAAATGAGGTTTCCTTAATATAATTGCAAGGGGGACAACCAGAGATATGGAACAATAAAGGGACCGAGACACTAACTGGTGAATAAGGCCAGGGAAGTACGAGGGACTCAAACTTCCTTTGTTCAGAGTATGACAACATGGTTTTCCTAGAAGAAGATGATACTAACTCATGGGAAGGGGATCATAGATGTTGAACCAGGGGGATAACTGCAATGGGAGAAACTTGGGAAAGTAAATGGACTAGTGATATCCAAGGGACCCATGGGAGACTCATCACAAAGTACTCTGAACAAAGATGAACCAATGGGGGGGAAGTTGCCATAATGGGAGGCTAGATGTAATATGCGTAGGAACTAAGAGGCACCATTTGGGACTTATTTATATTTTTATAACCTCAAAGAAGGGATAGAAGTATGGTCAGTATGATACTATCTCATGGATGTTTATCAAGCCCAAGATGATAATTGCTTGATGGTATTTTCATGTTTAGAGAGTATGAAAATAGGAAGAAGAAACCAGTGGGTCTCATTTTTGTACATTAGTCTCCTATGTACAAAAAATAATAAAAGTGTACAAAGGAGATCTTTCACAGTTGAAAGGGGCAGAGAGACTTATTTTCTATAGGTAGTCCAAACAAGAAGAAAACGAATAAACCTATACTGTTTGGATGATCATTCAAATATGTTATGGAGAGAAATTCCTATGGCTTGGGGTACCACAACAGACATATTAAGTCTAGAAATCAATCCTTTCCTATATGTAAGAGAAACCAAATATCTAACACTAAAGGATCTCGATTCATACCTTATTCCGGACGGTTGATGTAGATCCTGATTGAGCTTTCCAACTCCATCTTGAATTGATAAATTGCTTCCTCAACATTCAATAAACAAGACAAGCATACTATATATGATTGTGTTAGACCTACTCTAGCATATATAATCAATAACATATAAGTATTTGAAATCATCCATGGATAAAATATTCATTCAAATACACATTATTGGACAGGAAAAGATATTTCTATTAATATAAAATAGATATTATAATAGAGACAGCCTCTGTCGACACATCTAAAAATTGGAGAAACTGAGTCCCCCACTTGGGCCTCCACCACTTCAATGCTTCATCTCTCGATAGCAAGCTCACAAGGAAAAGGAAATCTTGGGAAGAACAAAAAAGTGCTCCAAGGGACAAAGGGATGCAGACTCAAGCACAAGTTCCAGCAACAATGGACTATTGTTGTCTTTCTCTCAATTGCTCATGCCTTCAATGTATCCAAAGGGTTCCTTATATAGATCTTCAATAGGGCAATGAAAGGTCAAATCCAAGTGATCTCAAGGAATATGGAAGGCCAGGAGACAAGTGAGTCATATCCACATCAAGAAAAACTCCAAAAGAATTTGGCCTTTTGCACACATCCCGATGTATGCGGTTTTAGGGGTCAAACTTGTGGATATACGTGATAAAGGGTTTAAAAGTCGCATATGGAAACTTTTTCATGTTTTTAGGGATGATATTGGAAACATCAAAGGAACAAAAATGGTCCATGGGGTCTAAGGAGTCTGTAGAGGAATAGGGAAGGCCATAAAAGTGTGATTCACCATGTGTGGTAAAATCAGATATAATAGATGCCCCCTAATGTGTGAGGTCAGAGGGGTCATATGATGGCCGAAATACATTATAAGTCCATCCCAGAAGTGAAGTGATGAAGAATCCAGTGGAAGAACTATCCATCCAATCAGCACTATACAATGATACAACTCTACACATAATTGCAAATAGATATAGCAGTCCCGGATACGTAAGAGTACAATGGCCATGAATAGGCATGATACAATATGACATATGTGGTCATCGCCACGTACAATATAAATAGACCAGAATCTCGATGATGAATATATAAAAAGGATCATGATCTCCATGAATACTGAAGATATATAATGGATCAAGATCTCCATAATAGCTAGAAATGTCTGACATATAATGGAAACAAGTCATGAGAGCTGAAATCTCATGAACACTGGCACGATCAAGGAGGTAGCATATAAGAGATGCCAGCAGTCTGGAAGGTCTTGTACACAAACTGATATGAGTACATGTCCTACTATGTGAATAGAGGTGTCGAGGTCAAACATAGTACTCCATCGTCTGATTACCGGTCATTGATGTATACTGTTAACTGACGCAGTATCACCTACCGATAATGAAAATGGGAATCAAGGTACTAGAGTGCAAACTAACAAGTGTGAATAAATGTGTTGAGGTCGAACACCTGAGAGAATCCATCGATCAGGGGACATTGATGTATTCCCAAAAAATTGTCGATGGAAAAAGAACCTTCCACTGATGACTGCAAGCCTCAAGGCACTCAAACATGACTCTAGATTCCTATCCCAGAATAAATGATCTAAAGTTGATGGGATGAAATCCGCTGGAAGGATGGAATTAAGGCATCCCCCATCATCCCACACGAGGTACTCAAAAAAGATGTATAATGTGGAAGGACTCGATCATAGTGTACACGAACTAGTAAATCTATTGGGAATGGCTGACATGCAAAGTCAAGATATATGAGGAATGGCCGACTCAGGTTTCAACTTCCTTCGAACAAGAGCATAGAGGCGAATGGTGACTGAATGTAGGAAGCATAGACTTGATATGTAGAACTGGGAGAACTCTGTGACACAGGAGGCATCGATAGAGGCTCCATAGGGACTGGAAGCTTAACCAGTTGGTGGAGATAAACTCAGATAAATAAGTACAGCTCCTAAATTCAAACTATTAACCCAACCAATGGATGTGATATACAGTGCTCTGTTCGAAGGTGACACGGCTCGACTGCTACCAAAGATAACATCTTTCCCTGTCCGGCTTTTTGGTTTTTTAAATTTTTTTTGGACTTTTTCAAATATTTGAAAAGCTTGAAAAAGAATAAAATTGATTTAAAGTTATAGACTAGGAGGAGATGAGTGTCAAATGGGAAAAAAAACTAGTTCCAAGAAGTGGAACATACCTATGCTCAATCCAAGGATACATGTGTAGGATAGTGACACTCGGGGGAACGTCCCTTCCCTGTAAAAAATAAGGAATCAAGCTGCAAAGGATATATAAAATGGCTCTGCGTGGCTAGACATGACACAAGCTCGAGCTATATGGCTGATGCTCAAAGTCAGGGAAGCCAGCATAAGGCTCAATGAAGTAGGAAAAGCTCATGATAATGTAATTACAACTTGACATAAGGGAGTCTTGAGGAAACAGGCCAACAAAAGATCGAGAGGAGTATGAGGCTCTTGCTCAAACTCATGGTGGTACTATACAAAGGACTCCCAGACCTAAGAGAGGACTCACAGCATGGGTACCAAACGCAAAGGGGAGCTAACTAGGACACCTATGTATAGGAAAGATTTACCATTCACATACTATCACTTCTAACAGCAGTATGCAGGTTTTGTGATACCATGGAATGGGTTCATACCTGAGGTTAAGATGGAATGGTCATAAGGCAATGCATAAGTGCAAGCGGATGTGAAATCCTAACCTATATCCCATTTCAGACATAATACCTATGATATGAATGAACGGGTCAAAACCTTGGAGAGATTGTACAAAAACTGGACCCTACATGACAACCATATTAGTCCAAAACAACCCAAAATAGTCAATAAAGAATCCAAACTATAGGGAATAGGGAGGAATGATCATGACAAATGCACCCAAAGGAAACAATGTGGTGAACGATGGGACATAAAAAAGGAAAGTAAAGTGTAGACCCAACGTTCACGTATCCACTACCACCATCGTGAGGGTGACCACTGGTGTAAATACTGAGCGAAGGGAATAAAAATCCTCCACAAATGGAGTAGAGGATGGAATATGACCATTCCCAAATCTATGAGCACGGTAAGGGGCTGTGATGCCCCCAAGTCTGACACCACAGTCTGTAATAAGACCAAGGACGGGTGATAGGATACTAGGCATGACGAAAATAAAAGGACCCAAACTCAAGAGAGAATAAATATACTCAAGTAACCACGATCCCAAAGGCCAACCGGTGCACAAAGAGCACACTCCTAAAAAAATATACAGCCAAAATACAAGCAAACCAAGGGGAGGATATGTGAGCTCCCAAATGAAGCAGGTATGTCTTTCCTAGGGGAGGATCGAAACTCCCATACACTACAAGTGGAGGTGCATAACCAATTATAGTGGCCCTCAGCTTCAACGCATGAAGCGACTGTGCTATCCAACCTCTACCTGGCCAGGACACCTGCATAATAACCTCTGGAAAGTACCCCCTCAATAACCTAGGTAAGGAAACTAAGGTCACCTCAATATAATCAATGCTTAGGCGGATAGTCACAGGCGGGATTGACCATATGGGCAGGGTAGAAAATATTGAAACTCTTGAAAGAGCCCCCAGATATGAATACAATCCTGGAAATATCTCTGGTGCTACTCAGTTATGACTAGGGGTCATTCCAATCAATAACCGCTCACACTACCCTGTGCTTAACTCCCTTGTGAGAGGAGGATCCTGAGAAACACTAATTATACCAAGGAATTTCACACTCTCACCTGGACATACACATAAATGTTGTTGTTTAGTAGCCTTTGTTATATCTGATTTTACCACTCTAGGTGAATCACACTTGTATGGCCTTCCCCTGTCCCTCTGCAGACTCCTTAGACCCCTTGGACCATTTTTTGTCCTTTGATGTTTCCTTGACCATCCTTATGAACATGTGTAAATTCATATATGTGACTTTTAAACCCCTAATCACGTATATACGCGGGTTTGACCCCTAAAACCATGTACATCGGGATATGTGCATAATCCAAATCCTTTTGGAGTTTTCCTTGACATGGATTCGACTCATTTGACTCCTGGCCTTCCCCATGCCTTGAGATCGCTCGGATTCAACCTTTCATTACCCCTTTGAAAAGCTATATAAGGAACTCTTTGGTACATTGAAGGCATATGAAAGAATTGAGAGCAAAGAAACTATAGTCTATTGTTGCCGGAACTTATGCTTGAGTCTACATCCCTTTGTCCCTTGGAGCACTTTTGTGTTCTTCCCAAGCTTTCCTTTTGCTTGTAAGATTGCTATCGAGAGATGGAGGATTGAGGTGGTGGAGGCCCAAGTGGGGGATTCAGTTTCTCCAATTCATAGATGTGTCGACATAGGTTGTATCCATTGTAATCTCTGAGTTTATATTAATAGAAATATCTTTTCCTGTCCAATAATGTATGTTTGAATGAATATTTCATCCATGGGTGATTTCAAATGCTTATACATTGTTGATTATATATGCTAGAATAGATCTAACACCAATATATATAGTATGCTTGTATTGTTTATTTGTTGTTGAGGAAGTGATTAATCAATTCAAGTTGAAGTTGGAAAGCTCAACGGGGATCTACTTCAACCATCCAGAATAAGGTACGAGGTCTGATCCTTTAGTGTTAGATATTTAATTTCTATTGAATATTGAAAATGATTGATTTCTGGAGTCAAGCTGTCTGTTGTGGTAGCCCAAGCCATAAGAATTTCTCTCTGTAACAGAATTGGCGAATCCACTGGGGATGTTCCTTGTTTTTATTTGGGGTTTGCGGGCACAATGGGCTTGATATTCTTGACTTGCTATTTGTTTCTCCTTGTTTTTGTGTTGCATTTTATAGGATGCTCATCCATTTACACTCCCCTTTATTAGTTTGACCCTTGTCCTGCTTTTTACCAATGCCTTCTCTGTATACGCAGGTTTTTGGCCAAAACTCATGTACATACGCGGATTTTTGGCCAAAATTCACATATACACGTAGGTTTTTGGCCAAAATCCACGTATACACGCAGGTTTTTGGCCAAAAGTCACGTATATACACAGCTGTTCTTTAAACAGTAGTGTACATCCTCCCTTTTGGTGAGTTTTATGTTGTGGGAAGTTGCTGGGTGGGTTGTGAGTGTGGTTGGGTCTTCCTTGGGCCTGATGTTGTTTATTAGATGCTTCTTTTGTGACCAGAGACTGCTTTTCCATTGATTTTTCTTTGAAAGTAGTTTTAGTCACCTATCCTTTTTGTTTTGCCACTAGTGCATTACTCTTTTTTGTCTCGGTGTCTTGCTGAGCTTGTGTTTTATACTTGGTGTAGAGACTGATAGTTTTAGATGACTTTTATTGCATTTTTCATTCTTTTATATTGAAAAATACAAAGTAGTTGCACTCTTAGTTGCATCTTAGATATGGATTTGAGGAGGTACTTGCATTGGATTGCTTGGATGAGAGTTTTATTTAGGCTTTCATATAGGAAGGATTGCATTGGCATTCGGAAAGGAATATATATTTATGCATCTCATGTAGTGGCATACCCTATTTTTCATTTGACAAAGATTGCACTTAGCATTGTTTGTTATGGTGTGCATATTTATTTCACTACTGAGTCATAATGTCATTAGTTGCATGGCCATTTCCCTTTGAGTAATTACAACCAAATAAAATCAACACATAATAAAATGAATTACACTCTTTTCTTTTATAGGGTGCACCAACAAGATTAGGTTTTGGGGTCTTGGAATAGTTAATTGTGAGTAAATTCTCTAAGACCACTAAACAACAACATGTATGTGTCTGTCCAGGTGAGAGTGTCAAATTCCTTGTTATAATTAGTGTTTCTCAGGATCCTCCTCTTACAAGAGAGTTAAGCATGAGGCAGTGTGAGTGGTTAATGATTGGGATGACCCCTAGTCATAATTGAGTAGCACCAGAGATATTTCCAGGATTGTATTTGTATCTAAGGGCTCTTTCGAGAGTTTTGGGCTTTGCTACCCTGCCCATACGTTTGATCCTACCTGCGAATGTCCGCCTAAGCATTGGTTATATTGAGGTGATGTTAGTTTCCTTACCTAGGTATCACAGGGGGTACTTCCAGAGGTTATTCTGTGAGTGTCTTGGCCAGGTAGAGGTCAGATAGCACAGTTGCTTTAGGCGTTGAACCTAAGGGCCACTATAATTGGTTACATACCTTTGCTTGTAGTGTATGGGAGTTTCGAGCCTCTCCTAGGCGAGACATACTTGCTGCATTTAGGAGCTCACATATCCTCCCCTTGCTTTGCTTGTATTTTGGCTGTAGATTTTCTTAGGAGTGTGCTCTTTGTGTGCTATTTTCCCTTTGGGATCGTGGTTACTTGAGTATATTTATGCTCTCTTGATTTTGGGTCCTTTTATTTTTGGCATGCCTAGTATCCTATCACCTGTCCTTGGTCCTAGTATGGACCTTGGTGTCAGACTTGGGGGGATCACAACCCCTTAGCCTGCTCATAGATTTGAAGTGGTCACATTCTTCCCTCTACTCCATTTGTGGAGGATGTTGACTCCCTTCGCTCGATCTTTACACCAGTGGTCACCCTCATGGGGGTGGTAGTGGATGCGTGAACATTGGGTCTACACCTTACTTTCCTTTTTATGTCCCATTGTTCACCACATTGTTTCCTTTGGGAGCAGTTGTCATGATCATTCCTCCCTATATCCTATAGTTTGGATTCTTTATTGACTATTTTGGGTTGTTTTGGACTAATATGGTTGTCATGTAGGGTCTAGTTTTTGTACACTCTCTCTAAGGTTTCGACCCGTCTGTTCCTATCATAGGTATTATGTCTGAACTGGCATATAGGTTAGGATATCACATCCACTTGCACTTATACATTTCCTTATGACCATTACATCTTAACCTTAGGTACGAACCCATTCCATGGTATCAAGGAACCTTCATGCTATTGTTAGAAGTGGTACTATGTGAATGGTAGAGATTTCCTATACATGGGTGTCCTATTTAGCTCCCCTTTGCATTTGGTACCCATGATGTGAGTCCTCTCTTAGGTCCAGGAGTCCATTGTATAGTATTTCCATGACATTTCACAAGAGGCTCATACTCCTCTTGATCTTTTGCTGGCCTATTTCCCTCAGGACTCCCTTATGTCAAGTGGTAATTGCATTATCATGAGCTTTTCCTGCCTTATTGAGCCTTAAGCCGGCTTCCTTGACATTGAGTTTCAGCCATATAGCCTGAGCTTGTCTCATGTCTAGCCATGTAGAGCCATTTCATATATCCTTTGCAGCTTGATTCCCTATTTTTATCGGGAGGGGATTTTCCCCCGAGTGTTGCTATCCTACACATGTATCCTTGCATTGAGCATAGGTATGTTCCACTGCTTGGAACTAGTTTGTGTGCCCCTATGACACTCATCTCCTCCTAGTATCAGGGATAATTTTAGGGGTGAAATTTAGCTCATGGGCTATTTTTAGGGGGTTTTCTCGAAAAAAAGATTTGCCGTTTTGCAATTTTTGAAGCCCTGTTTCTCCCAATTTTGATGGGGTAAAATTTTTTCACCCTACAAATCGCCAAATTATTATATAAATGATATAAAATGCTTGATAATTAAAATATTTTTTGAAAAATATTGCCAAACATTTTATAGTTGGTGTTTTAAGAATTGGAAAGATTCGCCAACATTATACACTTTTAAATAAGTATGGTTCCTTAAAATCATCCCTTCCTAGTATGTAACTATAAAGCAGTTTTATTCTTTTTCAAGATTTTTAAATATTTGAAAAAGTCCAAAAAAAAAATTAAAAAACCAAAACGCCAGACAAGGAAAGATGTTATCTTTGGAAACTGTCAAGTCATGTCACCTTCAAACAGAGTATTGTATATCACATCCATTGGTTGGGTTTATAGTTTGACTTTAGGAGTTGTACTCATTTATTTGAGTTTATCTCCACCGACTGGTTAAGCTTCTAGTCCCCATGGAGCATCTGTCGATGCCTCCTGTGTCACAGAGATGTGCCAGTTTTATATATTGAGTCTATGCTGCCTTTATTCAATCACCATACGCCGTTATGCTCTTCTTCGAAGGAAGTTGAAACTTGAGTCGGCCATTCCTTAGTTATCTTGACTTTGCATGTCGGCCATTCCCGGTATAGTTACTGGTTCGTGCACCTTATGATCGAGTCCTTACACATTATACAGCTTTGTTGATTACCTCATGTTGGATTATGGGGGATGCCTTAATGCCGTCCTTCCAGTGGATTTCATCCCATTGACTTCAGAGCATTTATTCTAGGATTGGAATCTAGAGTCATTTTTGAGTGCCTTGAGACTTGCAGTCTTCAGTGGTAGGTTCTCTCGCCATAGATAGTCTTTGGGAATACATCAATGTCCCCTGATCGATGGATCCTCTGAAGTGTTTGACCTCAACACATCTATTCGCACTTGTTAGTTTGCACTCTAGTACCTTGATTTCCATTTTCATTATCAGTGGGTGATCTGGCATCTATTAACGGTATACATCAATGACCGGTAATCAGATGATGGAATACTATGTTCGACCTCGACACTTCTATTCACATAGTAGGACATGTACTCGTAGTGGTTTGTGTAGAAGACCTTCCATATTGGTGGCATCTCTTATATGCTACCTCCTTGATCGTGCCAGTGTTCATGAGATTTCAGCTCTTGTGACTTGATTCCAGTATATGTCAGACATTTCCAGCTATTATGGAGATCTTGATCCATTGTATATCTTCATCCATTATGGAGATCATGATCCTTTGTATATCTTCATCATGGAGATTCTGATCTATGTATATTGTATGTGGCGATGACCACTTATGTGATATTTTGTATCATGCCTATTCATGGCCATTGTACTCTTATGTATCTGGGACTGCTATATGTACTTTCCAGTTATATGTAGATTTGTATCATTGTACTATGTTGATTGGGTGGCTGGTCTTCCATTTGGGATCCTTCATCACTCCACTTCTGGGATAGACTTATAATGTATTTCGTCCATCGTATGACCCCTCTGACCTCACACATTACGGGGCATCTGTTATAGCTGATTTTACCACTCCATGTGAATCACACTTGTATGGCCTTCCCTTGTCCCTCTGCGGACTCCTTAGACCCCTTGGACCATTTTTTGTCCTTTGATGTTTCCTTGACCATCCCTATAAACATGTGTAAATTCATATACGCGACTTTTAAACCCCTAATCACGTATATACGTGGGGTTGACCCCTAAAACCATGTACATCAGGATGTGTGCATAATCCAAATCCTTTTGGAGTTTTCCTTGACATGGATCTGACTCATTTGACTCCTACCCTTCCCTATGCCTTGAGATTGCTTGGATTCGACCTTTCATTACCCATTTGAAAAGCTATATAAAGAACTCTTTGGTACATTGAAGGCATATGAGAGAATTGAGAGAAAAGAAACTATAGTCTATTGTTGTCGGAACTTGTTCTTGAGTCTGCATCCCTTTGTCCCTTGGAGCACTTTTGTGTTCTTCCCAAGCTTTCCTTTTTCTTGTAAGCTTGCTATTGAGAGATGGACTATTGAGGTGGTGGAGGCCCAAGTGGGGGATTCAGTTTCTCTGATTCGTAGACATGCTAATAGAGGTTGTATCCATTGTAATCTCTGAGTTTATATTAATAGAAATATCTTTTCCTATCCAATAATGTATGTTTGAATGAATATTTCATCCGTGGGTGATTTCAAATGCTTATACATTGTTGATTATATATGCTAGAATAGATCTAACACCAATATATATAGTATGCTTGTATTGTTTACTTGTTGTTGAGGAAGTGATTAATCAATTCAAGCTAAAGTTGGAAAGTTCAATGGGGATCTACTTCAACCATTCGGAATAAGGTACGAGGTCTAATCCTTTAGTCTTAGATATTTAAGTTCTATTGCATATTGGAAAGGATTGATTTCTGGAGTCAAGCTGTCTGTTGTGGCACCCCAAGCCATAGGAATTTCTCTCCGTAACAGTCTTGGAGAATTAACTCACAATGAACTATTCCAAGACTCTAAGACCTAATCTTGTTGATGCACCCTATAAAAGAAAAGAGTGTAATTCATTTTATTATGTGTTGATTTTAATTGGCTATAGTTACTCAAAGGGAAATGGTCATGCAACTAATGAAGTTATGACTCAGCAGTGAAGTAAATATGAAAACCATAAAAAACAATGCTAAGTGCAATCTTTGTCCAGTGAAAAATAGGGTATGCCATTATATGAGATGCATAAATATATATTCCTTTCCGAATGCCAATGCAGTCCTTCCTACATGAAAGCCTAAATAAAACTCTCATCCAAGCAATCCAATGCAAGTACCTCCTCAAATCCATATGCAAAAAATGAAACTACCTTGTATTTTTCAATATAAAAGAATGAAAAATGCAATAAAAGTCATCTAGAACTCTCAGTCTCTACAGCAAGTATAAAACACAAGCCCAGCAAGACACTGAGACAAAAAGAGTAATGCACTAATGGAAAAACAAAAAGGATAAATGAATAAAACTACTTTCAAAGAAAAATCAATGAAAAAGCGGTCTTTGGTCATAAAAGAAGCATCCAACAGACAACAATAGACCCAAGGAAGACCCAACCACACTCAGAACCCACCCAACAACTTCCCACAACATCAAACTCACCAAAAGGGAGGATGTACGTGATTGTTTAAAGAACAGCTACGTATATACGTGACTTTTGGCCAAAAAGCTGCATGTATATGTGGATTTTGGCCAAAAACCTGCGTGTATACGCGAATTTTGGCCAAAAATCCGTGTATGTACGTGACTTTTGGCCAAAAACCTACGTATACAGAGAAGATAGTGGTAAAAGACAGGCCAAGGGTCAAACCAATAAAGGGGAGTGTCAATGGATGAACATACTATAAAATGCAACACAGAAACAAGGAGAAACAAAGAGCAAGTCAAGAATATCAAGCACATTCTGCCCCAAAACCCCAAACAAAAACAAGGAGCGTCCCCAACAAAGTTGCCAATTCTGTTACAGAGAGAAATTCCTATGGCTTGGGGTACCACAACAGACAGATTAACTCCAAAAATCAATCCTTTCCTATTTGCAAGAGAAACCAAATATCTAGCACTAAAGGATCTCGATTAGTACCTTATTCCGGACAATTGATGTAGATCCTCGTTGAGCTTTCAAACTCCAGCTTGAATTGATAAATTGCTTCCTCAACATTCAATAAACAAGACAAGCATACTATATATGATTGTGTTAGACCTACTCTAGCATATATAATCAATAACATATAAGTATTTGAAATCATCCATGGATAAAATATTCATTCAAATACACATTATTGGACAGGAAAAGATATTTCTATTAATATAAAATAGAGATTAAAATAGAGACAACCTCTATCGGCACGTCTGCAAATCGGAGAAACTAAGTCCCCCACTTGGGCCTCCACCACTTTAATCCTCCATCTCTCGATAGCAAGCTCACAAGCAAAAGGAAAGCTTGGGAAGAACACAAAAGTGTTCCAAGGGACAAATGGATGCAGACTCAAGCACAAGTTCTGGAAACAATGGACTATAGTTCTCTTGCTCTCAATTCCTCATGCCTTCAATGTATCCAAAGGGTTCCTTATATAGCTCTTCAATGGGGCAATGAAAGGTTGAATCCGAGTGATATCAAGGCATATGGAAGGCCAGGAGACAAGTGAGTCGGATCCACATCAAGGAAAACTCCAAAAGAATTTGGCCTTTTGCACACATCCTGATGTACGCGGTTTTAGGGGTCAAACCCACGTATATACATGATAAAGGGTTTAAAAGTCACATATGGAAACTTTTGCATGTTTTTAGGGATGATCTTGGAAACATCAAAGGAACAATAATGGTCCATGGGGTCTAAGGAGTCTGCAGAGGGATATGGAAGTCCATAAAAGTGTGATTCACCATGTGTGGTAAAATCAGCTATAACAAAATACTTTCACAAGAATGAACAAAACCAAGTTTGCTCGATGATATTTTCATCATGAGAGGGTTGGAAAATAGCTTAAATACAATCCACAAATGATTTTTTTCATAAGTTATGATCCCAATGTCCAACAAAGCATAAAAGGATATAAAGGGAAATGTTCCCAACCAGAAGATGCTAGGGTGGTCATTTTCTTTTTATAGTCTATGTAAACCGAAAAAGGAGATAAATGAGGCCACATAGACACGTTTTCAAATAATTTAAGGAGCGTGAAAGGAGGTAAATGTGGTCAAAAACTTTTTCATTCTTTTAGGAGTTAGAAAAGAGTTTAATAGAAACTCTGTAATGGTCATCTAGTCAAGGAGGAAGTGTTTGATGTACCAAAAGGGGTGATGTTGTAAACATGGATGATAAGTTTAAAAATAACATTGGAACATTGGTGGGGTCTCCTTGTGGGACGATGAATGGTAGTAAAATAAGGATAAGTTTGCAATATGGATGGAATAGATGGCTCATGAACATGCCAATACATATAATGTTTGATTTGCAGGGTGACATGCAAATCAAGGTGACTCTGGGAAATGGACCAAAAAAACGTATGGAGGGAGGTGGTCTAGTAGCTCGTTTCTTCACCCAGGAGATATTTTCATAGTGGAGTCAACTTCCTATCCTCATAGAGTACTATCCATACATGGGAATGGACTATTAGGGATATACGAAGATTCCTTGACCTCCAGGACAGTTCTAGGGACCTGAAAATATGTATACATGACGCTTTGTGGTTGCAATCACATATAGTTTACTATCATAGTGGTAGCTATATCATACATGTGATAGGTACCAACGACATACTTTGTGCATGTGCAGACATGGGATTGGACCCTCTAGCAAGGTACTAGTGGGGAAGGGGAAAGGTGGAGGGTTTAGATACACCCGCTCATGAGCAGAGGAGGAAACCGACTACGACATTGGAATCACTGCGGCTGGACATGGAGCGACTATTGGAGGGGTTCATTGACTCATAGTAAAAATGATGCAAAAAAAGAAAGAAAAACTATGATACAAGGGTATGCATAGTGGACAAATTTAGGCATGAATCTATTGAGGTAGATCCCATTGCAAGGATTCTTCAAGAGGCTACCATCAAAGTCATTGAGGATATATTCCCCCTTGTCTAGAAATCGATTTATGACATAAGGGAAATACCATAGGGATTCAAACTTATTTTTTCCATTCTTACAATAAGCTTGGTCATAAATGAGGAATAGGTCCCCCTCGCTAAAGGTGTGTGGGTGGAATGGGAGTCATAGTGGGACTTCGAGCGAGTCATAACCACTTGAATCATTTAGAGAGAAGCATGACAGTCCTCATTGGTTTGTTCAATCATAAGTAGGCATTTTTATAATGGTGAAGTATCAGGTAGAATTTCAACAGCAAGGCAAAGGGATGGAATCTGGAATTTAATGGGAAGAACTGATTCCACACTATGGACTAAGTGAAACGAGGTAAAAGTGGTGGTGGTTTTAAGGATCTATTCATTGTCATGAAATTGGTGTCGAGATAGATTAGGGGATCTTTCGCATTTAATGAAAAATAATGACTACTGGAAGTAGAGATCATTTAAATGGTGTTATTGGTGTTAAAGAAAGAGGCATGTGACGGTCACTGAGGAGTCACCCGTAATCAAGAAAGTTTGGGCAATGGTCTGAATAATGACCATATAGGCCACAAAAAACACATGGGTATTTGGTTCAGAGCGATTTGTTTTTAACCAAATATTTTAACACATTTCCGTGGACAAGGGTTCACTCATTGTCGACACCCCTTGACTCACTCTCCCTAAACACCAGCTTGAACAGGTTTTACCCTCTATAGAAACACCTGTGAAGCAGATTCAATATCACCTGAGATGTTTGAGGGAAGGTTGCAGGAACCAAGTTTTCAAAGTAAAGAAGAGGACTTGCGCACTTAATAACTCTGTCACAATGCAAATCATAGATCCAGGATACTTTAACATATCGTTTGTCCAAGATATTGATCATTATTCATAGCAAGATCTAATATCACAATTATTCATGATTCAAATTAAGTTAATAAAGATGTCTATATGTAAGAACCCATTAACCATGTAAAGACTTTGCATCATCAAATATAATAAAAATTCATAGATTCATACACAAATAGATCACATCATTCATAGATCGCATCATTGCAAGTTAAAACAAATATAGAGTTTTCATCAATCTCATCTTGTATCAGTTTCGAAGGTCAAAATACATCTCATTGGTTGAAAGTCTCTGACCAAACCCATTCATCCAGAGATTACAGAACAAGTCACAGCCATAATATATCACAAAATAATCACACTTCTTCCATCATCCGATGATTCTATCAACTACAATCCTAATATTATTTATAGTCTTGTGCCTTTATAAAAAGGTCCACATAAGTATACTTTCTAACTAACTTGGGCCAAAATTCTAACTACTTACAATCGAGCCAATCATACTTGTCCATAACTTCTTCTTGCGCAATCCACTTTGACACTTGTCGCTTTCTCCTTTGTGCACCTTCTGCACTTGATCTTCTTGCCAACAGGCCCCCAACAGAAACTTGTGGATCGTCCTTGAACCACGTCAGCTATATATAATGGGTGCATCCAAATTGTTCTGAAACCTATCATGCATTGTCTGAAGCTAATCAATATATTCCTTGAATGCCACACTTAGTGTTGCACACTCTTCGACTTCTTTCTCTGTTGGGTGTTCATCTGACACCTATTCCACTTTTTTTCATGAATTCCTTGTGTATGTGAGATCGTCCATCGATTTACATGCTAGTTGTATAGCTTCCTCCTGGAATTTGTCCAACTGCACTGTCCTCTGCTGGTGTCTTTCCTTTTCTTTGTTCACTTGTTGTTGTAATGTTCATAGTGCTATGGCCTTGGAAATTCACACAAGTGGGGGCATTTCCTTAATGGATCCCCAAAATTCCATCAGTTGTGGTTTGACTTCACTAAGATGCACTCCTAGCTATTGTAGTTTCTCATATTGGACGACACTTGTCCAAAATTGCTTTGTCGCCTCTGCAATGGAGTTAGCTACCTTCTCGAGCTCCTCAATCTATTTCCTTGCTGCATTGATTCTACTTCTACACTCCATTATCACTTCCAGAGGTGTTCTTGGTATGTCGCATGCTTGCAACTCCTTGTTTTCCTTCTTTAGATTGGCGACTACCTATAGAAAAATAACTAGGAAACTGCCACACTGAACAATTGTTTTGAGCCAGTGGCATAGGTGTGTGGCCACCAGTTTCTATCTGGATCATTTATCATGTACAATATCCTTGTTGTCCTTGATTTCTTGACTTCCTCGCTTTTGTAGTCGAGTTACGACGTGCATGGGTAACTTTTTGATATCAAGAGTGATAAAATCAAATTGCCACAAGGTTGTGTTGAGTGCTTCATCACTCATCGATAGTTATTTTGGTGTAATAAAAACTATCTGCGCTATCTGACCTATGCTTTCTTCAACTTCCCTCTACATCAACTCTTCATGGGGTACCTTGATTTTTAATACAACATTAGTTAAATACTATAGAAAATTATTTACCGAATAAAAGTACCCTGTGACATGTTGTTGGAATTGCACTTGAATTTCACTAGTTGTGGTATTGATGGTAGCCAATATGCATCTCACTTGATCATCTGTCATGTTTGTTGTGTTTCTTGCTTCCCCTTGTTCAAATATTCTCTTCTTTCTCCCTTCTTCTTGTTGTATTTCTAGCTCCGAATCCATCAGAGTGGCTGATGAATCTGCTTGTGACTCTTCTTCAGAACCTTTGTCTTGTTCTTGCTCTTATTTTGCTGGAATAATGATTGGTGACCCTACCTCGGTATCCAACAACTTGTTGATACCAATGGGAACCTTACATTCTACCATCCAGTCATTAATGAGGGCATCTAACTATTCATCTGTCAATTTGTATGTCATTGTGAGATATTGGTGGTTCATGTCCCACCTCTTTTGAATGTTTATTGCGTGTTTCCCCATTGTAAATTGTGCCACTTGTATGT
Organism: Pseudotsuga menziesii; assembly: GCA_001517045.1. NCBI lineage: Eukaryota > Viridiplantae > Streptophyta > Pinopsida > Pinales > Pinaceae > Pseudotsuga > Pseudotsuga menziesii. The sequence goes on from LPNX010419332.1 coordinate 41,915, forward strand.
AATTTTTTGGAACCTCATAAGTGAGGCGCGGAACCTTTCCTGTTTCGTCTCGAATGCCATAATAATACAATTAAAATGGGATGTTGCAGTCAATTTTCTGCTCCTTGACGTCAAGCGCCCATAATTTATGGTATTTTGCTCCCTTGCACGTTCTGACTTCCTCAACGTCCATCCCCTCGTAGAACTTGGTTTTCATGCAACCCACAAGCGCAATTAATATCAAAATCCAAGAATATGTAGAGGGTCTCTTCCCCTCCTATGCCATCATGGCGTATTCCATCATTTGTGTTCAAATTACTGTGCCATTTAGATCTTCAAGCAATGAGTCAAATATTATTGTTGCAGTAAAAGGAGAATGAATATACACACTGAACAAAACAAACCAAACGGGAAACATATGAGTATAGCTCAGATAATTACAGTATCATTGTCATTAATTAATTCGATGTTACAATAGTTGACAAATAGAAATAATTTGAATCCATTAGGGAGGGATTCGAATCTACCAACTAGATGTGTCTGTACCTAACTGAATAGCTAACTCATGGTGTCTCAATCAATATCAGAGTCCAATAAATCAAATCCTAGATGTCCAACAACTAATACAATCACTGATAACTAGTTACTCAGTGCAACTGAGTGTGGTAGGTGGGAAAAGGTGCCTACTCCACATGCATCCATGCATAACTAGTGCTAGCTAACTGATTGTGATATAACTGAAAGTAACTAGAATCTAAGTAAGACTAACTAGTTCCAACTCCAAATAATTGAAGGAGGTTGGTGGTAGGACTCCTAGTGGCCCCTAAAATGTAGGGATTGTTCTAGGAGGAACCCAACCTGATGCATGCACATGCAGTAAGTGGAATTTAACCTCTAAAGGTATTCCCCACACACTAGTGACTGGTACATGTGTCCCCATTAGGCCATGTGGACCAAATGGTACTCGTTGACTCAATTAATTAATTAAAACTCCTAAGCGAGGATAAATTAATCTAATAGACATTTGACTAAGGGAGGATTACTAATCCTAAAACCCCTTGAATCCTAACTTGGAAAAATATGGGCCCTGGTAAAAATACCATAGGTCACCCAAATACAATCTAAAATATAGTAAAAAATGCTTCTTAATACAACTGAGGAAACAGTGGAAAACCTCATGGGAACCCCCCCCCCTCAAAATAAGCGGGAATATAAATTTTGAATAAAAACTTGTGAAAATATTTACTGCCATTTGCAGCACTATGCAACAAAAAATGCAGTATCTTGGTTCTTTTGTGCAGGTGAACCTATGAATCCCAAAAAAAAGTTTATTTCTGGAGGGATATTCCTCTTTGGAAGAAGAATAATGTACTCAACTGAATCAGAAATATAAACAGCTGAATGGTGAAAAATGGACCCATGTAGAGTAGCTGAAATCATTTGAAGAGAGAGCAAATGTTATTGAGAATTTGAACCATGTGAGGAACAACCATTAATATAATACATTCCAGCATTTAACATCTAACCATGAGTAGTAAAATCAGCCCCACTTGTTAGGAGCAAGTGTTCAGGCGGATGCAGAATGTCTTCCTCTTTACTAGTTCTGTGAGGGAATGAGCATGTGACCATAGGTAGAGAAGCCTTGGGACTGTGGAGAGTGAATGCTTGAGCTCCATAATTTTATACTGCTTCACAAATAACCAATAATTCACAAAATCTAATATCAACAAACTCTAGAGAGAAAACTGACATCATATCCTCAACAACAAAATTTAGGGAGACTTGCGGTGCTTGATTTGTCACACCAAAATTGATGAAACCAGTTATAAGGAATACTGAAATCTCTTGAATATTAAAACCTGAACCAAATATTATCATATCAGAAAATAAATCAGATCCACATAGGTTCATATCATATCCAAAAGTGAGGAATGATATGAAATCCCCAGCAACAATTTTGAAGGAGACTTGCGGTACTTGATTTTCACACCAAATTTGATGAGAGAAGCTACAAGCATTACTAAAAGATATAAAAAATTAAAAATGGAAAAAATAATATCATATCATATCTAAATAATATCATATCATATCCAAATAGGTTCATATCAGATCCAATATTTTTCTCCACCGATATGGTAGATGCACAATTTTGTCCTTCTTCAAACAATCATGTAGGAATTTGATGGAAGCTCAAGATCAATTAGAGTGAATGGATCAATAATAAAATATGAAATTATTTCCAAAATATCCATATACTTAAAAAATATAATATCAGAAAACTCATGAGAGAAAACTGACATCAAATCCCTAGTAGAAATTTTGAAAGAGATTTTTGGTGCTTGATTCTTCACACCAAAATTGATGAGAATAGCTACAAGTAGTACTGAAAGCTCTTGAACCCCAGAACCAAGTAATATCATATCATATCCAAATAATATCATATCATATCCAAATTGGGTCATATCATATTCAAGAGTGTGCTCCACCGAGATGGTAGATGCACAGTTTTCTCCTTCTTCAAAACCCTCAGTATCGGTGCATGCAATCATGTAGGAATTTGTTGGAAGCTCTAGATCAATGAGAGTGAATAGATCACTCCTAAAATATGATATTATTTCCAAATTATCCAAATAATTACTTATCTGCACACCAGCAACATCATTAGAGAAAAAGAAATCAAATTTCTCTCCCTTTTCTGGAGAAATCACTGATAAACTATGCACATAATTTATAATAGAAGAATCACTGGAGAATATTTGCATGGAATCGAAGGAGAGTTTTTATTCAAAAAAAGAGATTCAAATGTCTTATTTTGGATGGAGTTGAGATATCAGATATCTCATACACTTCCGGAGTAGCAGGAGAAGGAGTCACTCCAAGGAGACTTTCTTTAATTCGAATTGACTGTGAGGAAGATTCAACTTCTTCTTCATATTGAACAACTTCATCAGAGAGAGTATAGGCTGAGAATTTTGAATAAATAACTCTTATGGTTCTGAATGTGCTCTCCAAATTGCTATAATAATCCTCGTTTTTCTTCCCAAAGGTTCTATCCAATTTTGTCCAAAGATCCTTTGGGTATTCCGCAAAATCAATAAGGTAGTGCAAGCTTGGAGAAAATGCATCACATATTTTTCGATAAGATCTATCACCGTATTTTAGCCAGTCATTCTCATATTCATAAGACTCTTTAACAAGTCCAATAGATACCTCATAGAGACCTTGTCTCTTTCGAGGTGAAATCATCCTTCAACTTCCATTCTGAATATCATATGGATGGAGTAAGAAGAGGAATTGATAATGTCGAATCCATATGAAGTTGAACCTACAGATTATCACTTCAAAACTAAAAATATTAAAACTATCTTATAATCATGATTTTCCTCTCGACGTGAAAATATTTTGAAGGTCTGTCACACCCGCACAGCCACTCTGAATAAATTTAGAAGAAGCAAATCACTATTGGGGACTTCTGTTGAAACCCAGCTGCTTCTGATGTTCAATTGAGAAAAACATACATGAAGCCTACCTGAGAAGGCTCTGATAGCATGCTAAAAGTACTGTTCCTTTTAGGTCTTCAAGAAATTGATTTAAATATTATTGTTGTAGTAAAATGAGAATGAATATACACACTAAACAAAACAAGCCACATAGGAAACGTATGAGTATAGCTCAGATAATTACAGTATCATTGTCATTAATTAATCCCATGTTACAATAGTTTTACAAATAGGAAGAATTCGAATCCATTAGGGAGGAATTTGAATCTACCAACTTGATGTGACTGTAACTAACTGAATATCTAACTCATGGTGTCTCAATCAATATCGAAGTCCAATAGATCAATTCCGAGATGTCCAAGAAATCATACAATTAGTGATAACTAGTTAACTCAATGCAACTGAGTGTGGTAGGTGGGAAAAGGTGCCTACTCCACATGCAGCCATGCATTAGCCATGCATAAATAGTTCTAGATAACTGATTGTGATCTAACTAAAAGTAATTGGAAGCTAACTAAGACTAACTAGTTCCAACTCCAACTAATTGAAGGAGGTTGGTGTCGAGACTCCCAGTGGATCCTAAAATGTAGGGATTGGTTTAGGAGGAACCCAAACTGATGCATGCACATGAAGTAAGTGGAATTTAACCTCTTGCAGTGTTCCCCACACTCTAGTGACTGGTACATGTGTCCCCAATGCTACTAGTGGACTCAATTAATTAATTAAAACTCCTAAGTCAGGCTAAATTAATATAATAGACATTTGACCAAGGGAGGATTAATAATCCTAACAATTTAGTTCTACAAGAACAAGGACCAGTTCATCTGAACATCCTCTTTGCACATGCAAGCACCACCGATGTGATTGGTTGGGTCTGTTCTTCCGCATAATTTTTACTGCAAGTAACTTTGCTGCAACTCTGACGACCTTTTCATTGATAGTCTATATGACATATTCCTACTTGTCCTGAATGACGTTGTACTTCTTTTCAATCTTTGTGGCCAACCTTTTTTCATTATATTTTCTACAGAAATACTGCAATGGATCGGTCCCAGCCTTTGGAAGTATGATGATTTGGGAAATTAGGTTGACCATAACTAACACCTTTGTATCCAACCAAGGGTATCCACCATGGAAGCATGATAATAGATTGTCGAAACACACATTCACTTCTGTCGAACAACCAAAATGTGGCATATGGGTAATTGCCAAAAATCCAAACCTCTACAAACCCAAATACCATTTTAATTGTACTATAGTTGTTGGGCTTAGGGAAAACCTGGGTTTTTATACTTTTATCTTCGCACCAACAAAAAGACCCATAGTGTTGGCCCTTTCGGCAAGTCTCACCCAAAACAGCTATGGGGTGCCACAGAATCAGGTTTCTGCAAGCAGAAGAGGGATATTACTGTACCTTTAGCCTTAACAACAAATATTTATACAAAATAGAGCTTTGACATTCACTTAAATAGCTTCGCAGTTTGGATAAAAGAACGTTACTTGCTTAACCCTTAACTAAGAATTCACAGTGAAGTTAATATTTAACAATTATCTTACGTTAGCATTCACCTACTTATTAAAAGCATAAAAACATAACAGCACAAAAATAACAGAACCACCATGACACAAGATATATGTGGTTCACCCCCAGTGTAGGGGCATGTCCATAGAACTGTGTTTATATTCAACTCTTTACAAAATCACAGTTCTAATCTGCGCACTCAGCTACAGATCTTCTCAACCTCCCAAAACTGTGCACTTAGCTGCAGATCCTTTCTTACAAAATCTTCTACGCACTCAGCTGCAGAGGTCGTCCATGAACATAGCTGGGACTTAACCTTCCTTCAAAAACCATCTGCGCACTCAACTGCAGAGTTCGTCCGCGCACACAGCTGGGACTTAACCTTAAACCCTTAGCTTCGCATCACATTAGGATCATAACATAATCTTCAAAATCCTAACCTCTCTCCTTTACATAAGTGCCTATTTATACAAGTGCACTATTATAATACCATGGACTTAAACCATGGGCACCCCAAAAACTCTGGGTTCAAACCATGGGTTATTTACAAAAAGAGGGGCTTTGACCCAACCCCGACACCCCTACGACTATTTTGAGTCACAACTCTGCTTACAAGCTTCACGCCAAAACCGTGAAGTTACCAAAATTAAGGACCATTAAGGTCCGCACCCCAACAGGCCCCTAAGACTCACCAGTGTCCGTCCCGAGACACTCTATTGCTTCTCTGGTGGGAGAATCTTGTTGGTGAAGATAGTGAATTGCTTGTTGAGGCCACGCATGATATCATCGGCTGCTTGCTCCTTCTTCACCAACTCCTGCAATGCTGCTGCTGATGCTTCACTGGCATTTTCCTATGCAAATGCATCATACTCCTTCATAACTTTGAGCTGGCTGTCCGCAGCGGTGCTCAACTCCAAGGCCTCATTAATAAGAGGCTAGAAAGAGTTCACCAATAGTGTTTCTTTCCTTCTACATGCCTCAATTTCTTGCTGGAGCTCATTGCTTTGCTTTACCTTAAGCATATTCTACATAGGAGGCAATGTCTTGATTTCTGCTTTGACTACATCCAGCTCGGTCTGTCGTTGCTTGATGGTTTCCTGCAGCTTTTCCACTTTTGGGTTGTCTTGCAATTTTATCCAGACCTCGATGCTTTCATCTAGTAGCTTTGTTGCATTGCTCACAAGATCGGAGATATTTGTTGCTGAGGCTTGAATGTCTCTGCGACGCTGTTCCCTGACCTCTGGTGGACTCTCAGGAATGATGCGTAGCTGAAGCTCCGCAATCTGAGCCTCATGCTCTGCTTTCATCTTCTCTATCTGGCTCCACAACTACTGTGCATAGTATTTCAACTTGACTATATTTTTCTCTATTTCTTCTTCATTCTGCATGTCGAAGTCAGGGAGACTTCGACACGCCTCATCCAATACTTGCGCTAGTGTGGCCTGCTTGCTTTCTGCTTTCCTCTTTTTCTACTCAGCTTCTTCCAACTGTACTATGAGGATCTCAGTCTACTTTGTGGTATTCTCCAACTGCCTTTGTGAGTAGCTATCTCATTCTCAGATCTCGTTCATGATTGTTAACTGAAAAAGATGCAGTTCTGGCATAGACAACTTAGCGTAGTCTATTTTAACTGTCATGCTCATCTGCGATCGAGATGCTGCGTCAGTTAATATAAGGGCTGCACTTGGTACTTTCCCTCTATTTTTTCTAGCTGGCCATTGTCTCATATCTGGCTGTGCGCTTACTGGGGCACTGCTTGCTGCAGTGCCAGTCGCTGATTTTTTTGCTAACGTCTTAAGTTCTGTAACTTGCTGAGCTACGCCAGCGAGTGCATTAAGGTGTGTGGCTGCAAACTCTCACCATTTCTTGGTTAATGCCTCTATAGACTTTGTCAGAGCTTGATCCAGCTCTTCAATTGTCATGGCAGGCTCGTCGACAATATTCTTTCCCTTTGACGCCTTGGCTTTCTTTCGAGGCTGAGGCTTAGAAACTTCCTCTGCCTCTGGAGACTTGTGCTTATCTGGGCGATTGGGGTCGGAGATTGTCTTGAATGATTCTTATTCTTCTTCATCATCTCCACTATCTCCACCCTGGTCACCTTCACTCTGCTACGACTCACTTTGTTCTTCACTTTCTTCGAGTGGGTCATTCTGCTGTGTCTAGCTAGGACCTGCGCCCACATTGGTGACTGGAGGGACTGGAATGTTGGGATTTGTCCCTGTGTCCTTCATCCATTCAGCCAGCCACTACTGAATGACTACAAGGATGTATTCTTGGGTCACCACATATGGCAACTTCCAACATGCATGTTTATCATCTGTGCGGGCCTGGATGAAGACATTGTGCATGTCGACCTTGAAGTTGGCCACTCCCGCATATTGAGAAAATAGCTCCTTACTGAGCCGAGGTTTTTTTAGGATCTCATATGAGATTCTCATTGCATAAAAGGTGAACACATAGTTCGTCATCTGCTGTGAGGCTTTATCCTATGAAACCCAAAGAGATGCATACCTTGCTGCACCAGGCATTTGTGGAGGCACATCGACAAACTGTGCCTCGGTAGGTTCTTTCCATCCTACCAGTGCAATAAGCACTATCAACCATGAGTAATGAAAGGGTCTACCTTTCTCTTGTGCATCGTGGACATCTTCAAGGAATTCCTTAGCAATGTACTCTGCCCATTTGTAACTGTAGCCTTCGGCATAGTTCACAACAATACTGACAATCGGGGCAGACACTTCATTTGGTCTGCACTTCCTCATTAATTTGTAGGCTAAGTGCTCAGCTACGAAGTGAATGTTCTGGTGCCAAATTGTTGAGGTTTGGTACCCTTGCTTTCCTTTCTTCAGGCCGAAGAGGTCCTTCATGCTCTGTGCCAGCTTCGTATCTTCATGTTTTGAGACAAATTCAATCCTAGGATCAGGCCCTTCCTTCAGCAAGCGTGTGATCCTGTGAATGAGCTCGCCATTAATAAGAATTATTTGGTCTCCTATCCATAGGTTCCCATCATGCACCAATTCCAATAATTTCTTGACCACCATGGTCACTTGTGTGCTGCGACCAAAGTGGAGAACATTTAGCATTTTCAACAGGCCAGCTTGGTCCAAGCCAACATCCCATTGTTTCACTTCAACCAATGTCGAGCCAGTATCCGGATAGTGGACGGAGTGCAAGTATGTTCTAGGTGTGAACTATGGAAACTTCCCACTATCATTCGTATCATGGTCTACGTATTTGAGCTGGTCGATTTTTCCTGTCATTGTTCCAACCAACTGCACACCCTGTGGCAGTGAAGGGGTACGTAATTTGAATTGGCTATCCGCCAGGGTGGCTACACTCCTAGTTGAATAGGCTGAAGATATGGTGGGTGCTGCGATGCAATGTTCTCATCCTCACCGAAGTCTTCAAAACCTTCAGGTGGGAGCTCTGCTGACCCAAAAGGATTCATCTCGGGTTCCTCTGGTGTCTTTCCTGATGGCTTGTGTCGGTCTTCGTTTCGCTTAGAGCGTACTTCTGGTTTAAACTTCTTCTTGGTAGATTGTGTCTGCATTGGTTGAGTCGGGGATGGGGGAGTCTCTTCGTGTGGTGCAGATGCAGGTGGGTTGCTCATAAGGTTCTGTAGGCCCCTCTATCTGAATTCTCTCAACAATTCCTAAACTTCACGAGCAGCTCACATGGACTGAACTGTAAAACTCACAAAAATGTGTAATGCAAAATTCGTAGGCCTAGGTGTCTTCTTATAGAATCCAATGACCAAATATTCCATAACTGTGCATTGAAGACACCAAATCTGACAGAGATCTTGTCCAAACAGCGGTAGATTTCCCAAAATCTCATCATTACAGGCGGTTAACACAGTTAACGTACCGGTGCCGCCAAATCTAATTTTTTCCAACGGTCGCATATTGAGCTCCGACACACCTTTCCTTTTTTGACACCCCCAGTAACTTTGGCTGCACCACAATAAGGACCTTCGACACTTCCTGACACCTACTTCGACAGAACTTCGAGCTTCGACCCGTGACAGAATGTCTTCCACAGCCTCAATAATTCCTGCAGCGAGCATCTTATCTAGCTCCATCCTGACTTTTTCTTTATACTTAGGGTTCAGCCTATAAGGGCGCTGCTTCACAGGCTTTGCATCAGCTTTCAAAGGGATTTTTATCACTCCTTTATCACCAAGGATACCTTTCAATTCTGAGAAAATTGTTGGAAATAAGTCTTGATACTCATGGAGAAGTTCAGTCGCTTTGCTTACCATTTATTCGTCCCAATAATCTCCAATGGTAGTGTACTTAGGCATTTCTTCTGATCCAATGTTTACTTTCCTTGTCTTCAAGGGCTGAGTTACTTCAGGTGCTTCAACTCCTGGTTCGTGTACTTCGCGGTGTCCTTCTGACTTAGGAATATTAATGTTGCACAGGTCATCATCCTCGTCAATTGTAAGGTTATAGCATTCTACTACATTAGCTTCTTGTTCCTTCCAATCAGGTTGGTACTCAGCTATTTCTTTATCATCAAACACGTTAGTATGGATCAACCTAATAGCTGCGTACAAAGCAGGGAAAACCTCATTGATAGAAAATGTGAGTACAAAACTATCAACAAGATTATCCCAACTTACAGTACCATGGCGAAGCTCAACCTCCACATACCAGTTCTTCTCTATAGGTTCCAGAGTGTGCACAAACCTATGTACCCATTCTTCACGAGGTACATGCTTCCATGCTTCGTAGCACTGCTCCAAATGTTCCTGAGGGCTAGTCTTACCATTAAATATGCTTCGCACCTCCTGAGGTTGATCCATGAATCTAAGGTGAAGAAACTTTTGACAAGCTTCCTAGCTATGAATATACTTTTTATGACCATTCCACCATCTGGAGGCTATGGCTCTGAATGCTAAATCTAGAGTCTCCATTTTCTGTGAATCTGGTACTTGCTCTAAGAATTGTACAATAAATTCTCCTAGGTTTGTCAAGCCATCAAAAGTAGGCAATAATCTTGTCTGTGAGCCAAGCCATCTGAGACACTTGGTAATTATGGCACATCGATGTCCATGTAGCTCATAGAGTCGATTCTGCCAATTCTCTAGGCCTTCATCTGAATCAGTCATGCAGGCGCTGTCACACTGCCAATCCATTATACCTTCAGTAGTAGGGTTAAGATAGTCTTCTTCTTTAGCTGTGATGTTGTAAATATGATCCAAAAAATCCCGATCTTCATCTCTGACTGGCTCTGTATACCTTTCTCCTTGAGAAGGGTCCAATGGTACTATGACTCTCAAACCTTTCCTTTCAAAAGTCATCTGTCTCTTCTTAAGGTTGATTACTACATCATTGTTTATTTCCCATTCAATTCCTAGCAAGGCTGGATAGGGGTTGCTATCATCAATTATCTCAATGACTTTGAAATCTGCTAAGGTACTGACTCCATCTATATCCACTGGTACACTAGGGAATCTTCCCAAGGGCACAATATTCTACTGATTGGCTAATCTCAACTGTATAGGGGACCATTCAAGTGTAGTTTTTCCCATTTGTTCCCATGTCTGCCTAGTTAGGACATTCACTTCTAATCTTAGATCTAAAATGATATTAGTCATGTCATAATCTCCTATATAAGCATGCAATCTCATTTCTCTTCCAGTTCTTCTAACTCTATTAACAGTTTTGCCTTTATCAGAGCTTTGCTAAGGTTCGCAAGACTGAATAAATTTCTGTAACTCATTCAAAGCATTCTGATTTCTTAATAGCTTCACACAACTCTGTAAAAATGATGACAGTGTACTTACTTGATCTAGCGAAGCTTGCTGTTGATGCTGTTGTGTGGTTGCTACTGATGTTCTTGGCTCGGCAAAGTCTTTTTGAGCTTCCATAAATGTTTCTTTTTCTCTTCCAACATCGAAGGCTGGGATTTTCTCTGGGATCTTGTGGACCCAAGCTTCATCAGGATGTTTCTCCTTATTCTACACCTGCATTGTAGCTCCACTCCTTGTAACAACGTTAACGGCTGGGATAGGTCTTTTATCTATAGCAATCATCTGGACATTCTGACTAGGGGTGCCACTTCTTTCTTGTATCTTGGCTATCAACTATGGGCATTGCTCAATCACATGATCGACTTCTCTGCAATATCAACATGTCATAGTTTGGTTCTGACAGTCTCTAGCTAGATGTCCTACCTGATTACAGTTATAGAAAATAACCTGGCCTTGACCTCCTCCAAGCATACCACCACGACCTCGGCATCTGAAATTACCTCGACCACTGCGGTAACCATATCCCTCATTGCCTTGTGCATCATTTTTTACCCTATAAGCATCATAGGTTCGCTCTCTCATGAGGTCAAAGCTGCGACATTCATCTTCGTTGTGTCCAACTGACTTACAGAACTTGTAGTAGGGATTCTTAGGTACTTGAACATATCTCTATAGCAGATAGCAATATTCAGGTCGATGCTGGCCAGTTGTTCTATAGATCTCACAATATAGGACAGTAGGGTTAAACGGGTTTGGTGCACCAGTATTCAGATAGTTCCTTAATGCAGGACACTATTCTTTGTCATGACCTTCTGTCTTACATCATGTACACCAAACCTCTTCTCGAATGGCTTTCCCTTTTTTCATGTCGCGAAGCTCCAAAGACATTTCTGCCAGCTGCGCTTGTATTTGGGCTATTCCAGAATTATCTCCAACAAGAGCTATTTCAAGCTTCATAGCAATTTCCAAAGCCTCTTGCTGATTAGCAACCTTCTGTTGCATGAGTGGAGTTCTAATATGAGGTAATAATGTTGTGCATGAACCATTCTTTATGTTTTTCTAGTCCAATAGTGAAGCTAACTTGATCTAGCAGAACTTTGAACCTCTGATCAAAGTACCAAACTGATTCACCTCACCTCTACTGAATCTCTTTTAGTTCAGTTATACACTGTGACTCTAATTTAGGCTTCTTGAACTCTTTGATCATTGCTTTTTTAATATCGACTAAAGCATAGTTCTGAGTACTGGAGAATTTCATAAACCAGGTCAAATCTCGGTCTCTGAAAGAAGTGACCAGCTGCGCTCTTCTTATCTCTTGGTCCATAATATTCTTAGCAGTCCACACAGCTTCGCATAAGAACCAAAACTGTTCTGGATCCTCTGATCCAGTTCCTTTAAAGATAGGGAGCTTGATATCATCATTCACATGGGCCATAGTGGATCGAGGGGGGGGGAGGAGGGGGACTGGTAATAGGAGGGGGGGAACTTTCTGAGGTAGACTGACCTACAACAGGATTACTCAGGATAGGGTTACTTTCAGACTACGATGGTTTCTCAGGGATAACAGATCTGTGCTGTGGAGTTATAGGAGGGTTTCTAACAAAAGGGGTTTCTTCAGATTCAGGTTCTTCTGGACTTAATGGGGTATACTCAGTATTCTGACCTAGGGTATAGGATCCAAAAGTTCTCTTGTATCTTTTACCGCTTTGCAGCAAACCACTTTGCTCATTGAAGTCACTTTAAATTCCAAACATAGGTTAGTAGCAATAAATCTAGCAATCTGATTCTATAAGCAATATGCCTTTCTCAGCCAAGAGCATTTTAATTTTCAGACTAAAGGAATTTAGGTACTTACCCCTTGGTCCTTCGAAAAAGTGTCGTTCATTTTCACTGAAATAAGTATGTGTGTCGAAGGTGAACTCCGACACAAATGCTTCAATGGTTTGCATTGTCCAGAAATCAACAGCTCATGATACCGCATTGTTCACCCTTTTCAATATACTAATTCATGCTGGGGTCCAGTCAGGAAACTGATCTTCTTTGAAGTTTGTCTTTCTTTCTGTCAACTTGGATAACCACTGGTGCAATTCTATGTGGATACTACCAAAGAAAATTTCATAAATATCAGAAAAAATGTACCTTCGCAAGAAGTCGTCTGAGCTACGACGAGGATCCTTATTTTCTTGTTCAGCAAATTTCAAATAGGTATCTTCAATCCAGTCACTGATTTATTTTACTGAGGGCCTCCAAAACATATCCCTCTAGGTACGCCGTAGATCCCTCTTGAGCAGATACTGTTCAACCGGCAACAAAACCAATTTGTTGGGCTTAGGGCAGACCCGAGTTTTTATACTTTTTTCTTCGCACCAATAAAAAGACCCACACTATTGGCCCTTTCGGCAACAACCTGTGAACAGGTTGCAGTCTCACCCGAAACAGCTATGGGGTGCCACAGAATCAGGTTTCTGCAAGCAGAAGAGGGATATTACTGTACCTTTAGCCTTAACAACAAATATTTATACAAAATAGAGCTTCAACATTCACTTAAATAGCTTTGTAATTTGGATAAAAGAACGTTACTTGCTTAACCCTTAACTGGGAATTCACAACGAAGTTAATATTTAATAGTTATCTTACGTTAGCATTCACCTACTTATCAAAAGCATAAAAACATAATAGCACAAAAATATCAGAACCACCACGACACAAGATATACGTGGTTCACCCCCAGTGTAGGGGCTACGTCCACAGAACTGTGTTTATATTCAACTCTTTACAAAATGACAGTTCTGATCTGTGCACTCAGCTGCAGATCTTCTCAATCTCCCAAAACTGCGCACTTAGCTGTAGATCCTTTCTTACAAAATCCTCTGTGCACTCAGCTACAGAGGTCGTCCATGCACACAGCTGGGACTTAACCTTCCTTCAAAATCCCTCTGTGCACTCAGCTGCAATTGTCATCCATGCACACAGCTGGGACTTAACCTTAAACCCTTAGCTTCGCATCACATTAGCATCATAAAATAATCTTCAAAAGCCTAACCTCTCTCCTTTACATAAGTGCCTATTTATACAAGTGCACTATTACAATACCATGGACTTAAACCATGGGCACCCCAAAAGCCCTGGGTTCAAACTATGGGTTATTTACAAAACGATGGGCTTTGACCCAACCCCGACACCCCTAAGACTATTTTGAGTCACAACTCTGCTTACAAGCTTCACGCCAAAACCCCGGAGTTACCAAAATTTAGGACCGTTAAGGTCCACACCCCAACAATAGTGACTAGACCTTCTTCTCCTTGCCACTGCATATCATAGGGTTATGCGGTGCATTCTGTATAGGAAAAAATTTCATGGTCGATATATGCCAACTTCTACAAGAATGGAATGATATTCATGGTGACATGCACACCCTTCAATTTCTCTGACAGCTTCATGCTATAGCACTGATTCTTTAAGAGACAAACCAGTCGTGTTCCTTCCTTTCATGGTGGAATATATCCTGGAATTTCATCGAATATTAGCCCTTTCTATGTAGTAGACTCTTCTCCTCCTATCGATGATGGGTCGAACTCTACCTTTGTGTCTGCCTCCATGGTTGCACTCCGAGTCGACTTAATCCTTCTCTATGGATATTTAGGGTGATTTTTGCCCCTCTTTTTCTTTGGCATCTGTGTTAATACTTTGTGGAATTTTGGTGTCTCTTCTATAATCAATGCACTCAATGGTGGGGATCCAATACCAGTCAAAATGAGCTAGGCCATTGCTACTAATATATCTTTTTTGTGCTCTGCACTACTATCTTACACTGTCCTTCGCTCTCACTCGTGCTCTATATCATTACAATGGTTGAAACCAACCATACCCCTGCTAATTCTTATAACCTTGAGAGTGCTTATATGAATGATATTTAACATCATGGCCAAATCCCTCAATGATCGACTGAATCCATCACAGATTCTGCAAATTCAATAGTCTAATTGATCATAAATGTGCATCTCGTCCACTTGTGTCATTGCCCGTTGGTTTTAGTTGCTGCATTTATTTCTCAATTTGAATGCATCTCCCTTCGTTTGACGTGGTCAAGCTCCCTTCCTACTGTGATTTGCACTTATTTTACTTTTGGTTGACCCTTGTTGGTGCGATTACTTACTCATTAGTTTGCTTTTTGCATTATCATTTCAATTTTTTTCTTAACTGTGTGGATTTTCTATCCTGGTGCCGCACCTGGATATCCTGATAGGATTTTAGTCCACTTCCATTCACTATCTTCATTAGCAATGTGCCATCTAAGTGTTGAAATTGCATCGCACCTTCGTCGTTGATGAAATGAATCACGTATGGTCCTAACCAATGCATTTATAGCTTACCTGGGTGCTTTGCGAACTTGTTGTCATATAAGAAAACCATATCTCCATGGTGAAAGTAATTTTCGTTAATATGACAGTCGTGGCATTCCTTCTATCGATCTTTTTCTACCTGTTGGTGAAAACCTGTGATGAATCAATCTTCATCAAGCTGTAACGACCACATCAACCGTTCTTCAATCGCTTCGTCATCACTTATTCATGTTTTCGCGGCTATGCTCAAGATGGGAATAATGTACTCCATCAACATGATTGCTTCTTGGCCATAGACCAGATTGAATGGCGTTTGCACCTTCAACCATTTGCATGTAATTTGGTAGGCCCATAAGATCATAGGAATTTTCATATCCCAATCATCTTGATTCACTTGAAAAACTTGGTCGGTGCATGTTCTAACACTTTGTTGAATGCTTCTACAGTTTGTTGACAAAACCCACCAACAAAGCCTCATCAAAAGGGGTTCCTACTATATCGATGTCCTACAGTGCAATCTCCCTAAGCATTGGCCCGAACATGGTTTACTCTGCCCAGCAACATCTAGGAAGCAGATGAGGTCTCACCTGAGGCATTCAAGGGAGAGCTGTCAGAATTGAGTTTTCAATAATGGGGAAGGAGGACAAGGGGATCCGACTAGGGAGAACCATGACTTATGCGATCACCCTATCTTATCACAACATTAATCATGAAACATCATACCGCACTCAACAATCACAAAGATTTAATAGATCGCATTAACAGAGTAAGGAGAAACTAACTCACATCATTGCATCAGAAGCAGAATTATAGAATCATAACAGATCAACATAAATTGCATTGTATCATTATAACAAAAAGTGGTGCTGCTGCATCATAAGAAAAAACATATAAGGATTGAACCATACTCAGCACATCTTGTATTAGTCTTGCAAAAATGTGCCACATTACACAATCCTTCTCCAAAACCAGAGAGTGCATCAAAAATAAACCCAGACAGAATCGCAGTCAAGACAGAACAGTCCCCAACACAGATTGCGCCAGATGCAATGCCAAAATCATGTCTGTTTATTGTTACAAAAATGGATCTATAAATAGGCTGAATCCTTTACCTCAAGGGTCCACTATTAACTAATTTCTAACCGCTACTGACCTATTACAACAAAATTGGGCCCACATATACATAAAATATTCAAAAAGTGGTTACTTCTCTACTCATCATGCTAAACAGCTCTTGCGTGGTACCGCATGAGATTACGCAGCTGTCGCGACACTATGCAACTCACTCGCTCTGACCCCTTTCCAATAGGCCCCCAAAACAGTTTTCTGGCTTGTCCTCGAGCCACATCAAGTTGACAGGGTGTATGCAACAGTCTTATCCTTAAAATCGGAAAATTGTTGGGAAACATCCTGAACTTGGAGCTGCACTTTAGCAACAGTATTGTGACAGTTACTCACCGTTTGCTAGACCGGGTGCTCCTTAGTAGCCTTGCTATCAACCATTTGTCGACTCTCCTAAAAAGGCCTAAAGTGTGGCAATAGCTTTAATAGCCAATTGGCTACCAAGATATTGGAATTCATCGAGCTACTCATGGCACTTTTGTTGGTGCTCTTGGGTACAGGCAGTGCGCTATTGGAGATCCTTCAGTTCAGTGGCCTGGGTAATTTGTACTATCAGTGGCATGGCCTTCAACGCTGACTTCAAAGTTTTCAATTGACCCTCTACTTCCTGCACCTGCACAGTGAGTTGATCCAGCTACTCATCTTGAATAATAATCTGCTAGAACTACATGGTTTCTACCATAATAGCTTTAGCCTCTTGGTCCATGTGGCCAAACTGAGTAGCAATTTCCTCAAGGGAGACCTTATGCTCCGCAACCTGCTTCGACAGGGTAGTGGGTTGTGCTTGAGCCAGAAGCAACAAGTTATGGTCCTGAAGTTGAACCAAGGTTTTCCCCAATTACTGGGCCTTCTCGACTGGGGTGAGCTCGGTGGTGGTGTCAAACATGTCCTAACAGGTTGTAGAGATAGCCTACTCCAATTTGCTATAACTTGCACACAGTTGTGCTTGTTCCACAATGAGGCGATCTTGTGCCTTCTTGAGATCCGTAATCTCTGTAGCAGTCTTCCACTACATCTCGGCCTGTGTCACATTGAGCGTGTTGATTTCTTGTAATTTTTCTTTAGCCAACTGCAAATGGACCTGGTGAAGCTTCGCGACATCCTTCTTCAGCTGCTCAGCAGAATTCTGAGCTTCAACATAACTCGCCTTCAATGCCTGTTGTCGTGTCACCAACTCCAGTGCGACACCATGCTGCAACTCAACCAATTCTATAGTGGACAACTTGTTCAGGTCCAGAGTCATGCTCTATATTGGGTGCAACGGCTGAGGACCTTCTACATTTGCCATGTCGATCGCAGTTGGGGGAACTTGCATGTTCCGAACCCAGGGCTCAGTGCTGATCGAAGGTTATCTTGCAAGAGAGGTTGTGCCGATGGTTTCTTGGAAACAATATAAAAAATGGATTCTAGCTTAGTTCTTACTGTACCAAATTCTGCATGGTTTGATTCACGAATTTCCATAGTCACAGCTACACATGAATCCATGACGGTCTTGATAAGTCACTGCAATTGATATTCTAATCCAGATTTAGTACCGCTGCCAGCCTCGTACTCCTGTCACCATTTGGTGTGAGTCTCCTCCCACATCCATTGTGATTCATCTTTAGGGTCCGTGGATGACTCATTGTTAGAGTCATGGGCGCTTAATTCTGGTGGGACAGGGTCTTCAAGGGATTCTGAGGGTTTCTCCTTATTTAGTGCCTCTTGACTCACTGGGACGCGCTAGTCGCCCAGCCATTCTTGCATAATTGCGTCCAAATATTCCATGGTAATATTGTAAGGAAGTGGTAGCTAGTGCTTATCGAGATCCTGCCTAGCCTGAATATGAATGGAGTGGGATCCAATAGCAAACCGAATGATCCTCTGATACTTTGCCATAGTGTAGGGAGAAATTTTTGGAACAGCTACCGCGGCCGCCTACATTTCCTCCCAATAAATCCAAAAATGAATCGTGCAATCTATTTGGTGACTGGGTTCTTCGACCCACCACAAGTTTTGATAGCGGGCACCATGGCAAACCTTGGCTGCCTGAATCGTCATTGGCTGGTAGTCCTTTGGATCCACCCAAGCAACCGGGGCGATGAGAATCAAAATCCAAATATAAGAAAAAGGGCCCTCGCTCTGAGCAATGAGCACATCTTCTAGCAACTGATTCAACAAAAATAATGACCAATTTATCTGAACTACCTCTGCACATTTCTGAGCACAGATGAAAACTCCTGATTTGCATTGAACAAGTCGATTGCCACAAAGAACTTTTCTAGCCATAATTCTAGCACCAATTCACACCGTTTATGAGATGATACTATCGATGCGATAGGCATGACCATCCCATTGTAACCCGAAGTGATCCTTCAGCTGCTTCACAAGCCTTTTGTCCATATCTTGTCCATGAATATAATGCGCTGGGTCCTCCCAGCCTTAGGCAACCCAATAATGCTAGAAATCAAATCAATAGTAAAAGGGATTGACGTAGTCATCCAAAGCATCCCTCCTTGGAAGCATGCCAACAATTGCTTTACACATGCATGTGCTTTGTTCAAACGGCCAAAGTGGGGCATATTGATGAACCCCAGTAATCTAGATTTCTCTAAGCCACTCGCCCATGACTTTGGAATTCACTGAACGGGGCCACTAAGCGCTGTCATAATAGACTCATAGAGCTCGTCCCTAAAATATTTAAACAAAATCAAGTCATGGTCATCGAACTTGATCCTGATCAACGCAGGGATGATATCTATGGAGCATGTCATCTCTTCTGGCAGCGATGGCAACTTGGGTGGGTACTTCTGTTTTTTCGACAGCTAACGTGGCTTAGTGCCTGGACGCATGGGAGCAACATATCCAAAAATATCATGCACCGAGACACCCTGGGGTGCAACAGACTTAATTGATCCTCAGCTCGATGTCCCCATCTGGGCAGTGCCTTCACCTCGCATTCACACAGAGGTGCGAGTTTTCCATTTCTAAGGGGGCATCAAACTGGGTCTTTGATCCTATCATTTCTACTTTGGAATGGATGATGAACCCCTTGGAATACTCATAACTTTCTCTTCTACATCCATGGGCCGAATAGGGACTCATATTCAATAGAAATTTCAATGGCATCAAGGTCACTCAGCATCCCTTATCCCACAAAACTAGAAGATACACTCAACAACATGAACTATACTCAAAACTTAGCTCAATACTATGCACCAAATTCACCTTCTACTTCAGCTCTCACAACTGAATAATGCCAACGAACACCTCCTGCACGGTGTTTTACAATCAAATCTAATTCCAAATCCATCATTACCAAATTTAACTGCACCATTATTGCTAAATCAGGTATTAATGATGCCAAATTCGTTGGTGATATTATGTGGCTAACGGTTGATTCACCCATTAATGTGGGTGGCTTCAACAAGCGTCGCCAACCAACTGGTTTAACTACTTGCATTTATTACCTGATTTGACCACCTCACAGCTTGTCAACTTTCATGAATGGTCAACCAACTACTGCCAACAACTGTATCTTTACGCAGCCTCACTCCCAAGGCTCACCTCTTTAAGCTGAACTCAGAAATGTTGTTGTTGTTTTTGTTTTATTTATTTATTTTTATAGTACATCAGGTGGTGTGCATCACTGGCCCCGTTCTATAGGGCTTCAAGCGACTCCTGTTAATGACCTTTGGTAATACAACACCATCTAATTGCTGCAACTACATGGCACCTCCAGAGGTAATAGACTAAACAAGACAGGGACCTAGCTAGTGCATTTGTAACTTTCCTGGATGCTTGATAAATTTACTGTCATATAATAGAACCAAATCTCATACCGTGAACTATTTTTGCTTAATATGGTGATCATGCCATGCCTTCTATCAATCTTTCACAACCTGTTGCTAGAATCCTGCGATGAAATGATCCTCATTGAGCTGAATCAACTACACAACACGTGCTTCTAATGCCTTTGCATCTGCCATGCCCATTTTCACGGCAATGCGCAAGATGGGAATGATGTACTCCATCGGCATGACTACCTCTTTCCCATAAACCAACTTAAACAGTGTTTGACCTATGAGTTGTTTGCAGGTAGTATGATAGGCCCATAAAACTGTAGGAATTTTTAGATCCCATTCATCACAGCTAGTGTTACATACCTTAGTCAGCACCGTCTCCAAAATTTTGTTGAAGACCTCAACAGTGCCATTTTCCTGCGGATAGTAGGGAGTACTTCGCTTATGTTGTACATGAAGCTCCTCGGTTAGAAATTTTATCATTTGGTTTACAAAGTGACTACCTTGGTCGCTCATCAGGATTTGAGGACACCCGAAGTGTGTCACAATGTTCTAAAAAATAAACCATGCTATTGTCGCGGTGGTACTATCAATGACTGGTGTAGCCTATGCCCACCAAGTCAGGTATTCAGTTGTAGTGATAATATAATGGGCATTAGTGTGCTTACCTAAAAGATTGATAGGACCCACAAATTCGACATCCCATTTATCAAATGGTTGCAGAGTCATCTATAGTACTAGTGACATCTCGTCTCTCTGTGATGGTTTTCCAACCCATTGGCATACATCACAGGTCCTAGCAGAGTCTATGGCATCGTTATGCAATGTGGGCCACCAAATCCTAGCACGCAACACCTTCCGGGAAGTGTCACGGCCTCCGTAGTGACCTCCCACAACACCTAGGTGCGCTTCCTCTAGAATGGGACCTTGCTCATGTGGTAAGATGCATCGTCACAATATATCATCTAGTCCAAGTTTATAGAGCTGTCCTGTAATGAGTGAAAAATCGAAAGCTTTAACGACCAACTGCTTCTTCTAGATAATCGACATATTTGCAAGGGTGATGCTAGGAGATAAAAACTAAACAATGGGGGCATAGTAATCATCTGCAATTTCAACTCGGAATAATTGCACATTAGGAATCCCATCCTCAATATTAGTTGGTTCTTCACCATTCTCAATACGTGACAGATGATCTGGGCCAGTGTTCAGCCGTCCTGGCTTTACCACTATTTCAAAATCAAATTCTTGGAACAAAAGCAGCCACCTGCAGATTCTCCTCCCCAACACAGGCTTATTTACTAGGTATTGCAAAGCTGAATGATCAATGAACATCTTAAAGTGTCCACCCAACAAATAGTGCTTTAGTGTTTGCAGAGCATATACCACCGCGAGGCCTTCCCTTTCAATCATAGTGTAATTTTGTTCAGCAAATGATAACTTCCTATTGGCATAATCTATGGGATGATCCAAGTCACCTTCTCCTCATTGTGCAAGAACAACCCCCAACATAGTAGAAGAGGCATCAATGTGTACATGGAATTCCTTATTCCAGTCAAGAAAGACTAGTATTGGTGTAGAGGCCATCTTGGCCTTCATGGTGTCGAAGCTGCCTTGACATTCCTGAGTCCATTCAAATGCAATATCTTTCTTTAGCAGCTTCTTCATAGGAGCGGTAATCGCAGCATATCCCATGCTAAACTTGCGATAGTAGCCTATGTGGCCCAGTGTTGCTCGGAGAATTTTTACATTCATCGGTGGTGATAAACTGAGGATCAGCGCAATCTTTGTCAGATTTACCAATAGACCTTCTTTGCAGATGATGTTCTCAAGCAATATGATGAAGGGTGCATAGAAAATAAATTTCTTGGAATTCAATGCAATCTGATGCTGTCGACCATGTTCTATCATTAATCGCATATTTTCTAGGTGGTCTTTAGCCAAGCTATAGATGGTCCAGTCATCCATATAGACTTGTAGGAACTTCTGAATAAAATTCTTAAAGACTGTGACAACGATGTGAGAGAATATAGTGGGGGCATTTTTCAGCCCAAATGGCATGACGGTATACTGGAAACAACCCCACTCTGTGACAAATGTAGTATTATGGTGATCCTCCTTCATGATCCGGATCTGGTGGCAGCCCAAAAAACCATCTGTGAGGGAATATAACTCCTGGCCACCTACACCTTGTAGGACTTCATCTGTGAAAGGGGTTGGGAATGGGTTGTGCATACATGCATCATTAAATTTTCTTAAATCGACACAGATGTGGATTTCTCCAGTATTCTTGTCTTGGACCATCATCAGGCTTATCCACTCTGATTATTCTATCGGCTTGATGATCCTAGCATCGAGCATCCGATAAAGCTTAGTTTTCACGCGATCCTTATACCGTGGGTTCAGTGTATACTGCCTATGGCGAACTGGTTTTGCATCTGGCTTGAGCAAAATATTAATTTCTCTCAAATTGCCAAGGATCCCCTTCATCTTGAAAAACTGCGTGGGGAACATATCCTGGAATTCATGCAGTAGATATGTGATTTTGGATATCATTTCTTCACCCCAATAGTCCCCAACATTGGAAAATTTTAGGTTTTTTGCCGTCTTAATGTCAATTTTCTTAATGCACAGTGGCTATTTCATCAAGTCCGTCGGTATGTTGGGAGCTACGACATCGTGACTTCCCTCAGACTCCGAGATGTTAACATTCCACAGCTCGCCATCACCTTCAGGTTCCCCAGACAATTTGTAGCACATCATCATGGATTAGATGGAGCAATTTTCATGGGGATCAACTAGGTATGCGACAGGGGTGGATTTTAGTACTATGTCATGGATAATGTGTAAAGCATTACATACCTCAGCATTGACGTCCTGGAAGTTAAACGTCTGCACAAAGCAAACTGACAACTCCTCCCAAGTGGTAATGGTTCTGCGCAACTCTACTGCTACATACCAAGACCATGGAATTTCTTTGAGAGTATGAACAAAAGCATGAACCGACTCATCTCTGGGTCATGATGTTCATAACATCTGAGATTCGATCAAATGACTAGCAGGGTTGTTATCTCTCCAGGAAACTCCTCTAGGTTGTAGCTCGAGGATGCCCAGTAACTTAATTTTTTTTTAGGGTTTTTATGAATTGGATCAAGCCAGGTAACCGATATAACCTCTCACTCTCAAGACATGCATGAGGCTCACTCAATCACAAGGCTTTTAGTTACAACTTATTCAATAGTTTGAAAAAAAGGTGCAGGGATGGAGAACTCACCAGGCTGGTAGACTTACACACATAACACATGCATATAAATGGATAAATTATACTAAGGATGGTGTTTATAAATCAAATATCACTAAATAACCAATAGGATGACAGCTATCGGCTCTTTAATAAATCTGAAAATTACCTAAATGCACATTCAGGCAATAAACACAGTAAAGAAAGAGATGGCTGAACAAATCACAACAAAAGAGCTTATACCTAGAATAAACCAGATGAGATGCTTGATAATAGAATAGGCTCATAAATCCCTAGAGTCAAACCTTTATTAATCAAATAATCATGGGCTTTATAGCCTTTTACAAAACTTACAGATCCTGAAAATTTGATCTGTTTACACAAAAATAATTGAAAGTAATAGTTTTTCCAGATTAGGGCTTCAAACCCTTGCTAACTGTTTTCTCATCTACTGTGAAGATCTAGTTCACCGAGTGGTCCTCTAATTATTGAAGTGGTCACTGATCATTCCCACTACTGGTTCACTATGAAATTTCCGTAAATAGTCAGTGTATCAGAGTTTAACTGAAGTGCTCAGTCTTTTCCAATCCACCTGAAACATTTTAACTTTGTTGCCGCAGTCGCCGATAGGAAGCTCTGTCTTCTATTTCATCAATGCCCCAAGTCTGATCATTTTCATAGTTTTAGTGCCCCAAGTCCTAATGTTTCTACTTTTTGCCACTACATTTGTTGATCGGAAACTTTTCCTTCTATTCCATCGGCACTTGAATCTATACTATATCGCTCTCCATCATTGGCTCGTTGACGATCGGGAGTTGTGATGGCTAATGCATCAGAACCTTTTTTATGGATGTTGCCACAGTTTTAGAGGTTAAACTAACTAAATTCATCACTGCTGGGAGTTGATTGACGATTTTTGAATCGGAGCTTTAGTCTCCTATGCCGCCAACATTGCGGAGGAGCTTAGTTGTAAACTTCGCCGATTTGTAGTCCTTCGGTCTCCCGCCGTTGTGGCTTCTCATTTAACTATCTTGCTGCCAGTTAGTCTTTAGCATTTCCACCCTTGCAGCTCCTTAGAGGACTAATTCACCGACAGTTAGTATTTAGACCCTTTGATCGCCGATGTGTTCATCTATTGTCTTGCTATCGAAATGTTTCTTGTCATCGATTGGAAGTTGTAGTCAGTTTGCTTCCCGCCATTGAGGCTCCCTAGGGAACTAGTTCGCCAATTGTTAGTCCTTTAAATTTATGACACCGACACTGTGGAAACCTTTATCTTTATCTCACCGATCGTTAGTCCTTTAAAGTTTCGATGCCGACACTGCAGAAACCTTTAGCTTTGTCTCACTGATCTGTAGTCTTTAAAACTTCCGATTGCTGTTTAAAAATTCTCCGATGGTGTAAAAATGTTATAGCAATACGCCTATCTTCCGAAGGCGTCTTCCACCTGCTATTTATCTTCCATTTTTTGGTGGCTAATGAGATGTTCTGATCCTCGCCCAAGCTACCAAAGCCACAAAATTGTGAAATTTGCATAAAAAATAGAGGTCTTCAAAACTGTTAGTGATCTGCATATCCTTCATTGCATCATTTAAATTCTTCATACTATAAAAAATAAATCTATTTTATTTTGGGAGATAAAATTTGGCTCCTCCTCGGGGATGGGAACCTCCCTATGAGGTCCCAAGAACCCCAGACCAAAATTCCTTTCCTGAAAAAGAATAACTAAAGCTATCTTCTAGTGTTCCATTGGGTATGGAGTCATTTGCTTTTTATAACTGATCCGCTGCAGTCCTCCTGTAGCCCGCTTTGCTTATTCATGAAAACAACTAAAAATTACCTAGCTGCTCATATTAAGAGCTTATTTTCCTATCTACTCCTACTCCTAATTCCAATCAGTAGATCCTTCTTATCATGTGACATCATGCTTCCAATAAAGCTAGGTCAAAAGCTGATCTGCTGAACCTATCCTAGATCTTGACCCCAAAAATAACTGAAACCCTAGTGTGTAGCAATGTAGTTTCGAGGGGTGACAGAACCAGCTATCATCTGCCAAAAATATTTTGATATCTATGCTGCTCATAAGTTCTATATAGTCAGCAACAGGGTCATAAAAGCCAACAAGAAATACCTTTTTATGTTGCTGTTCCAACTTAATGAAATGTTGCTACTGACTGCTCTTAGTGCTCACTATGTTAACTGTATATTTCTCGACCTATGACTTAGGAGGATGAGTTATGCCCTGCTATTTTGGACTTTTCAAATCATCATTTTCCTCTTCATATCTATTGCATTCTTTCTTTGTTTGATAAAAATGCGAGGTCAACAACTGATGTGAATCTTTATGCTCCCCTTCACCTACATCATGATCACCACTAACAATTTCCTCTTCCACAATAATACCTTTGTAGGATATTCTAGAACTAAAAAGAATTGCATTTAACTTTTGAGCAACAGATTCGTAACAAGTGTCTATCATAGTATTCGCACATTTTTTGTCATCTCTCTACTGAAAAGAAGAACTAGATGAATTTTGAGTAATCAATAAGTCTTTACAAATTTTAACCTCATCTTCCTCATCACTGTATTTGTTTACTATAGGAGCATCAAGATAAGATTATAATGATAGAGATGAAGGCTCTTGTATAGGGGTATCAGTAACAAAATTTTGAAACAGATCTGGAAAAATATTACCTAGTTCCTTGTCACGATTTGAAGCAACCTTTTCATAAGGAGAAGGAATATCTCCCTGATGCTCTAGCCGGAGATTGGATAGTCCCTAGAAATCTTTCTCTTCTTGGTTGCTGTAACATTCCTCATTGTGAAAATCATAAGAGAGATGAGGTAGCTCTTGAGGGAGATATCCTTCTCTATTTATATTTTCATCCTGGTTTGCAAACTGATCATAAAATCCAGATTCACACCTGTCTTGGGAGTACTTTGCAAACATTGAAAAATATGATTCTAAATCTGATAGGAGCTCACATGCTTGTTGCTGTCCCAAATATGCTTCAGACTCATAATATTCTTGTTCAAAATCTGACTCATACTGATGTTTATCTAGCTCAGGTAAATGATGGTTTTCAAAATCAAACTGCTCTGGGATTCTCTTTGAAGCATGAATGTTTTCCTCCACCTCTAACGCATCTTCAAACAAAATGCTTAAAGATGAAGATTTCCTTTCTAGCAGAAGAAGGGCAAGTTTTGAATGTAGTCCCATCACATAATATATATTGGCAGCTGTCTCTGTGGGCTAGATATCCAAAGGCATAGCATGATAAGTGTTGTATAATCTTTGATTGAAGACAGGAAAAGTTTCATCTTCCTCTCTCTTCAAAGCATAGAAGTCAGCGATATACAAATCCAGAGATTTGTTCTCACCCCAATGCTTCAAAAATGCATCGGTGAATTCTGTCCAAGAGCCAATGGAGTCGGCTTCTAAACTCTTGAACCATCTAGCAGCATCTCTAATCAACGATTTAGAGAAAAATCTCATGATTACATCCTCATGAACAATCTGAAAACGTTCAATAAAATATTCAAAAGATTCCAAGTGGCTTTCCACTGAAGCTTGATTCTCTCCAGAAAACCAAGGGATATATTCATAACAGTCAAGAGGATATGGATGAAGCCAAGAGGGTAGTTTTAATGGTTTAAACATCTTCATCCTCATTTTGATTTGAAAGGATGTGGGATGATCATGAGGGATAACAATCTACTGACAAGGTTCAACGGTTATGGAAATGAGCGTTGAGCTCTGCATAGGTTTCGAATTAGTTTTGGTTTCTTCAAAGTTACATGGCTGATCAGATTTAGGAGGAATTTGGGTACATCGGTCATTTTTATAGATGTTCTATGACACACAAACTGATTCACCTTCTACAATACAAGTAGGCTACAAATATTCTTCTACATATGGATATATAAAATATGGCTGATAATCTTCAGCATATATAAAACATAACATAATTATTTTAATATGTGAAGGGAAAAGAATAAAGGAGATGATAAAAAAATAACAGCAGTTCATAAAGTAAACTGCTGAACTGGTACCTGGATTTTGAATTCAGCCTCTTCATCTTTTATCAATTGGATCCTCCCCAATGGAGATTTATTAAATTCGAATGGATCAGGGAAATACAAGTCTTTGTAAATCTTCCCTACCAGCAAGGCTATGTTTTCTTCTAATGATATTTTATGGGTCTGCAACAGGTGTTGCTGGTGGCCTCTTTGGGTTTTCTCTGGTAGTTGGTCTTCTTGAAGCCACATTTTATCAATGGAGTTGCTAGATAGATGATTACAACCGTAATAATGTCCAACCCTTGTCTATCATCAAAGCATGGATCTATGTGGTCTCCCAGGGAAGCTGAGCTTCAATCTCCTCTCCCCAGCAATGACGCCACTTTTTTATCTCTCCAGGAAACTTCTCTAGGTTGTAGCTCGAGGATGCCTAGTAACTTAAATTGTTTTTAGGGTTTTTCTGAATTGGATCAAGCCAGGTAACCTATATAACGTCTCGCTCTCAAGACATTCATGAGGCTCACTCAATCACAAGGATTTTAGTTACAACCTATTCAGTAGTTTGACAAAAAGGTGCAGGGATGGAGAACTCACTAGGTTGGAAGACTTACACACATAACACATGCATATAAATGGATAAATCTTGTTGAGGATGGTGTTTATAAATCAAATATCACTAAATAACCAATAGGATGACAACTATTGGCCCTTTAATAAATCTGAAAATTACCTAAATGCACATTCAGGCAATAAGCACAGTAAATAAAGAGATGGATGAACAAATCACAACAAAAGAGCTTATACTTAGAATAAACCAGATGAGACACTTAATAATGGAACAGGCTCATAAATCCCCGGAGTTGAACCTTTATTAATCAAATAATCATGGGCTTTATAGCCTTTTACAAAACTTACAGATCCTGAAAATCCGATTTGTTTCCACAAAAATAATTGAAAGTAATAGTTTTTCCAATTAGGGCTTCAAACCCTTGCTAACTGTTTGTTCATCTACTGTGAATATCTAGTTCACTGAGTGGTCCTTTAATGATTGAAGTGGTCGCTGATCATTCCCATTGTTTGTTCACTATGAAATTGCCATCAACAGTCAGTGTATCAGGGTTTAACTGAAGTGCCCAGTCTTGTCCAATCCGCCCAAAACTTTTTAACTTTGTTGTCGTAGTCGCCGATCGGAAGCTTTGTCTTCTGTTTCATTGGTGCCCCAAGTCTCATCGTTTTCGCAGTTTCGGTGCCCCAAGTCCCAATTTTTCTACTTTTTGCCGCCGTAGTCGTTGATCAAAAACTTTTGCTTCTATTCCATCGGCGCCTGAATCTATACTATACCGCTCTCCATCATTGGCTCATCGACGATCGGGAGCTGTGACGACTAATGCATCGAAACCTTTTTTATGGATGCTACCATAGTTTCAGAGGTGAAACTAACTAAATTCATCACTTCCAGGAGTTGATTGATGATGTTTGAATGAGAGCTTTATTCTCCTGTGCCGTCGACACTGCAGAGGAGCTTAGTTGTAAAATTCACCGATCCGTAGTCCTTCGGTCTCCCGCCATTGCGGCTCCTCATTTAACTATCTTGCCGCTAGTTAGTCTTTAGCATTTTTTCCCTTACAGCTCCTTAGAGGACTAATTCACCAATGGTTAGTATTTATACCCTCCGATATCCAATCTGTTCATCTATTGTCGCACTATCGGAATGTTTCTTGTCATCGAACGAAAGCCGTAGTTAGTTTGGTTCCCGCCGTTGCGGCTCCCTAGGGAACTAGCTTGTCGATAGTTAGTCCTTTAAAGTTTCGATGCTGACACTGTAGAAACCTTTAGCTTTATCTTGCTGATGGTTAGTCCTTTAAATTTCTGATGCCGACACTACGCAAAACCTTTAGCTTTATCTTGCTGATCTGTAGTCTTTAAAACTTCCGATTGCTATTTAAAAACGCTCTGATGGTGTAAAAAAGTTACACGAATATGCCTATCTGCTGAAGGGGTCTTCCACCTGCTATTTATCTTTTGTCTTTTGGTTGCTAATGAGATGTTTTGATCCTCTCCCAAGCCACTGAAGCCACAACATTGTGAAATTTGCATAAAAAATAGAGGTCTTCAAAACTGTTAGTGATCTTCATATCCTTCATTGCATCATTTAAATTCTTCATACTATAAAAAATAAATCTATTTTATTTTGGGAGATAACAGGGGTCATTCTATCCATCATGTCTTCTAGCATGGTAAACCTATACATCACCAAAATATACCATCATCAATCTATGGCACTGCTCCAAGTCGTGGATCGTCCGCTTGTGTGTCTCCCACCAGCGGGCCGGGGTAGCCTTTAGTGCTACGTCAAGAGCCAATATCCTTTGCGGTTCCAACACTTTCTTTTCAAATTATTGAAAGAACTCATAGAGTCCTGGAAGTCCTTCATAAATGGGCAACTAAACCATCTCAGTTGCAACAAGTCGGAGAGACTGCGTAATTAACCCACACTTCCAGAATGATACCTCATGCAACCGATTTTGCCAATTTTCTAGAGCATCATCAAAATATGAGGACGCATAAATTGTGCTATGCCATCCAAGTTTGCTGGCAATAGTGGGATGGATGTAGTGCTTGGAGATGTTTTATGCCTTATCCCGACTTCTCCCGACTTCATCCTTCATTGGTTCAATATAGCACCATCCTTCATGAGGGTCCATAGGAGAAATGACCCTAACATCCTAGTTCTCAAACATCATAACTTGGTTTTTGAAGTTGATAACTGCCATGCTATCATTAGCCCACCCAATTCCTAGTAGCGCTGGATAGGAACCACCATATTCTACAACTATTATCACATCAAATTTAGCATGCATTTTCATACCTTCAATGTTGACAACCAAATTTGAAACACGACCGTTGGGATGAACCTTCGCCTCATTTGCTAACCACAGCTGCACTGGTGACCATGCTAGTGTTGGATTCCCCATCGATTGCTAGGTTTGCTTCGTTAGAATGTTGACATCAGATCCAAGGTCCAAAATGACCGAGTCAACCTCATAATCCCCAATCTGGATATTCATCCTCATTTCCTTTCCTGTCTTTATTTTTTGCAAGGAATTCCCACCAGAATCCTTCACTGTCTTATTCAGAAGGAGCAACAATGTCTCAAGCTCGACAAGGGCATCCAAGTCCCTTGCCAATGATAGAAAAATTTCAAAAAAATTATGCAAAGTGCCATGCTGCCACGATGGTCCTACTTCTATAGATGGGTCAAAAGTAAAAGGCATGTCAATAATTGGGATCTTACTCGAATTCCTTCCAATATCCTTCTTCACTTCAAAGAAAGTGTCTTTTTCTATTGCAATATCAAATGCAATCTATTTCTTTCCAGCAAGTCGAATAGGTTGCTATGGTCCATCATCACCAGCTGTCATGCTAGCATGAGTGACAATACTGAAATCGGCATCCTTCATCCTTGCTTCTGCATGGATTGCTGCAACTTTCGGTCCTTCATGGAAGTTCTAGGCTTGAGCTCCTAGTGGGTTATTCGTAGCTTGATTCATTAGTATATTCTGAGCCTGGGGTGGATTCTGAGTCAGAGGATAATTTTGCAGTGGGATTTGACCTTGTAGGGGTGGCTGATTTTGTACCTGGAACAGAGGATGATTCTGATTCTGGGTGTTTTAAAACTGGGGAATATGGCTAGGCTGCCATTTTGTGATCAACTAAGGACAATTTTTTACATTATGATCACTGGATGCATAGTATGTACAATGTGCATGAGGAAATTCTCTCTGATAGTGCCCGAATATACCACATGTATAACACTGAATGGATTCCTGACCTCGACCACTTCCTCGACCAAATCCTCCGTCGCGGCCCCTAAATTCTCCATGGAATCCTCCTCAAGTTCCTCCCTGTTGGAACTACAGTTGAGCTAGTTGTTGCTATGGAAGTTGCAGCTGAACATATTGTGCAGCTTGTGGCTTATTATACTGTGGTCACTGCACCTAGCTATACTGTGGTTGTACAAATTTTGCAGTTACGGTGCAAACTGTGGCTGAGGTTGCATAGGGATGAACTACAATGGATATGGTGGTGTGTATCGTACTTGTACTATTGGCTGTGCTACTTGTGGTGGTGCTTGCATTGTCGGGGGTTCCTCCCTTTTCACAAACTATGAATTGTATGTTCTTTCTTGGAGAAAATCATAAGCATGGCAATTCATGTCGTCATGTCCAACTGATTGACAAAATGTATAGTACAATCTCTCTGCTTTGGTAACTATCTTCTGCATGTAATCACAGTTCTTGTGTCGATGCCCATAGAATTGGAAGATACGACACCATGGTGCACCAACGCTACTCAACGGATTATGGGCTCCTGATAGAAAATAATTTTGAAACATCGGACATGTATCATTGGTATGTCTGCCTACATGGAAATGGGTACACCAAACATCATCACGATCCTCCTTGTCCTTTTTGATGTATTGTAGCTGTAGCATTAGACTTCCCAGCTGTGCCTGAATCTAATTCATTCCAACAACAGTTTCTCCTATTGGTGATGCTTCTAGTTTCATCGCGGTCTCTAGAGCCTCACTCTGTGTCACAATCTTTTGCTGCATTAATAGTTGTCGAATATGCAAGACAAGCTCTACATTGAACCATTATTTTTTTTGAACATCGCTCATCTAAAAACTCACCCGTGCCATCAATGTCTTAAATCGCTGATCAAAATCCCAAATCGTTTCATTAGGGAATTGTTTGATCTCTTTCAATTCAGTAATATATTGAGATTCAGACTTCAGCTTCTTAAATTCCTCAAATAGCCCTATCCTGATCTCATCCAATGTTTTTGTAGTACCTCCCTGAGGCACTCATGTGAATCTCATAAACCATTCCAATGCACGGCCCCTCAGAGTAGTGGCTAGCTGACTTTTCTTGACATCATCATCGATGGTTTGTCGAGCAGTCCAGATAGCTTCACATAAGAACCAGTACTGTTCTAGATCATCGGTGCCATTTCCATTGAATATTGGCAAATTCATCTTGTCTTTCGCCATCCTGGGCCTTCTTCCTCCTGGTGGTGCTGTATTACTAGACTGTTGTTGACACGTCGGGTAAGTCGACATAGAATGCATGTTCCTTCCTTGTGGTGGAGTAGTGTGTGGAGGGGTAGGCATGCTACTATTGGGGTTTGATCGTGCTGTTCTTTCAGGTGTAGCTTGGG
Source organism: Pseudotsuga menziesii (assembly GCA_001517045.1). NCBI lineage: Eukaryota > Viridiplantae > Streptophyta > Pinopsida > Pinales > Pinaceae > Pseudotsuga > Pseudotsuga menziesii. The sequence continues at coordinate 74,402 of LPNX010419332.1, forward strand.
CTTGTAAATCCTCATCGTCATAGAAAGGTTGCTTCATCCCATGTGGTTGTTCTTCATGGTATTGCACTTCAACTTCAATAGGACCTTCTCCTCTCCTCTGCCTCTTTTCTCGAAACCTTGCTCCTCCCCTCGTAAAACCACTTGTTTCTTCAATGACCTTTATATTCTCACCAAACTCATGCCCATATACCCCTTATTTCCTTATGCATTCCCCCACTTTTGGTTGCAATTCTTGCATCCCCCACACACCAGAGGTCCACTACTCTTGGTCCATCTTTAGGATATCCTTTTCAAAAACTAGTTACTTAATCGACAGTTGTAGCGACAATAAGAACCGACCACGAGGTACATTGAAAAATTCCCTTTCTGATTTGCTAAAATATTTATTAGTATCAACATCAAATTCAATGATGTATCCCTCTAATATACTATCCAACCATACCTCAACTTCCTGTGATGCCTTGTTTCTAGTTTCCTGCAATGCCTGGATCAATTCTGGGGTCTAGGATGTCAACTCTTCTCCTTGGAAATTCGTCTTCCGCTTAGAAAATTTGGTCAACCATTCATGAAAGAGCACTGGAAATTAGCAAAATTACCACTCATGAGGACCATCATGGAGACTTACCAACAAATTTGGGTTCTAGTTTTCAACTTCAGCAAACTCCCACAAGCTCTGCTCAAACCACTCGATCTCTGATCGAGTCGAATTCCAGAACATATCCTCCTCCTAGTTGTAACTCGGTCCCAGCAACGAAACCATTTGTTGGCGCAACCCACCAACAAATCCTCGTCAATAAGGGTTCCAACTCTATCGACGTCCTGCAGTGCAATCTCCCTGAGCACCAGTCCGAACAGGTCTTACCTTGCCCAGCAACGTCTGCGAAGCAGGCAAGGTCTCACCCAAGGCGTTCAAGGGAGAGCTGTCAAAACCAAGTTTCCGATAGTGAGGAAGGAGGACATGGGGATCTGAATGGGGAGAACCATGACTTATGTGATCACCCTATCTTATCACAACATTAATCATGAAACATCATACTGCACTCAATAATCATAGAGATTTAATAGATCGCATTAATAGAGTAAGTAGAAACCAACTCGCATCATTGTATTAGAAGCAGAATCATAGCATCATAATAGATCTACATAAATCGCATTCATTAGAGGAAATTTGAGGTCTAAAATGGGCCTCCTAAGGAAAAAAATAAAATAATAGTTAAAATAATAAGATAATAGTTATTAATTTTGGAGGAAGAATGAAAAAAACTACTTTTGGTGTTCGTATTTTCGACATATCTCCCTGTGTTTTTACTCAAATTTTGAGTGGCAGATCTCGTTGTATGCGGAATTTAATTTCACATCCAATGAGTACCCGCACTACATACTTTTGATGGACCTTACTATCCCAAAAACAAGAAATACCTGAAAAAACGTGATGGTTACATAGTCATCACGTTTTTTCAGGTATTTCTTGTTTTTGGGGGAGAGGGGTCCATAAAAAGCATGTGATGTGGATACTTGTTGGATGCATAATTAAATTTTGCATCCAACAAGCTCTCCTGCTTGAAATTTGATTAAAAACATAGGGAGATATGTCAAAAATACAAACAAAAAAAGTAGTTTCTTTTATGACAAATATTTCAATTCAACCATTATGGTTGACTCATTTTATTGAAATTCTATTGGTTTTTGAATTCCAACTCACAAAATTTATTGTTGGTGTGTTTTCTTATAAGGCCCATTTTAGACCCCAAATTTCGTCTAATGGCATCATTGTAACAAAAAGCAGTACTGTCGCATCATAACAGACAACGGATAAGGATCGAACCATACTCAACACATCTTCTATTAATCTTGCACAAATATGCCACATTACACAATCCTTCTACAAAACTGGAGAGTGTGTCAAAAAGAAACCCAGATAGAATTGCAATCAAGAAAGAATAGTCCCCAACATAGATTGTGCCAGATGCAATGCCAAACTCATGTCTGTTTATCATTACAAAAATGGATCTATAAATAGGCTTATGCCTTTACCTCAAGGGTCAACTATTAACTAATTTCTAACTGCTACTGACCTATTACAATAAAATTGGGCCCACATATACATTAAATATTCAAAAAGTGGTTACTTCTCCGCTCATCGTGCTAAACGGCCCTTGCGCGGTATCGCGTGAGCTTGTGCAGATGCCGCGACACTGCGCAACTCACTCGCCCCAAACCCTTTCCAAAACGGTTCCATTTTCCTGTGGCTGATATGGAGTACTCTTCTTATGTTGGATTTTAAATTCTTCCATCATTGCGCTAATCGTGTGATTTATGAAGTGGCTCCCTAGGTCACTCATCAATATTTTGGGCACCTGAACTGAGTGACTATGTTGTTGAAGAGGTCTCTGGCTTCTGTCGTTGTTGTATAATATGTGACTAGTGCCTCTTCCTCCCATCATGTCAAATACTTTGTCGCCGTGATTATATATTGCGCAACCATCCATTTTCTTGGAGTATTGATGCATCCCAAAAAATCCACTCCCATTTATCAAATGCTTGTAGAATCACCTGGGGCACTAATGGAATATCATCACGTCATGATGGCTTCTCCATCCTTTGATAAACGCTGCAACTTTTCACATAGTCTATGACATCATTGTGCATTGTCAACCACCATAAGGCAGAGCGTAGTATATTTCTGGCTGTTGTACACCCTCTATAATTTCCTCCTACTATTATGGCATGTGCATCAGCTAATATCCTCTCCTATTCATGTAGCAAAACATATTGATGCATAATTTCATCCTGTCCCAATTTTCACAATTGTACTACAATTAGCTGAAAATCTGCAGCTTTTACAACTAGTTGCTTCTTCTGACTAATGGTAAAATCCTTTGGTGCATTTACTATTGCAAAAAATTGGATAAATTGTTTGTAATGGTCATCGACCTTCCCAATATTGAATAACTGTGCATCAGGAAGTCCATCCACAATGTTGGAAGATTATTTAATTGTCTCAATCCTTGACAAATGATCAGGCCCATCATTTAACATTCCCAGCTTTACGACGATCTCAAAATCAAATTCTTGAAAAAATAACAACCATCGATAGATTCCCCCACCCCAACACAAGCTTATTCTCCAGGTACTTTAGCGTAGAGCGATCCGTAAATATTTTGAAATGTCCCCCCAGTAGATAGTGGGGGAATTTTTGTAGGGTGTAGACCATCGCTAAGCCTTCCCTTTTCATCGTTGTGTAATTACTTTCCATAGCAGATGTTGGCAGGAAGTTTTGGGGTAAGTTATCTACATAGCATCGCAGATGCTGCACAAGGTAAAATATGTCTCTCAAGATGGAAAATGACACGCAAGGCGGATTAGCCATATTTTATGTATTTTGGAAATATTTTGTAGATTTGGACCGCATTATGTGGATTATGGTCATTATTTTGCAGATTCTGTTAAGAAGTAGCTACGGAGTTAGCTTAAGTGGACCACCAATGTAAAGGCACAAGCCTATCAATATATTTAGAATTGTAATTGTTAAGTCTTATTAGATCTTTTTGGATTTGTAGGGGCTGAAGAATTGCTTTGGATTTGTGTATTGTGAGTTGAAGAACTATTTTGGAGAATCTATGTTTTATTGCAAAGGTTAATATGACATGACAGAGATTGAAAAGAGCCATGATGTCTCTTTCTATCTTCCTGTTTTCCTATTTTCTGCAATCCAAATGTGAATGTGATGTGTATCTATGAATGATGTGATTTTTCTCTGCTATGACTAATGATATACTGTTAGATTTGTTTATGCTTCGATGTATCTGTTGCGATCTAAGCATGTTGATACGATCCATTGAAATATTATATGACTCTATTAATGCACAATCTGAATAATTAGATCTGTTGAATAAAGATGCACTAAGTTGACAAGTAGATCCACGGTCCTCCTTCATACTATGGAAAATTGGTTCTGATAGTTCTCCCTCGAACATCTTGGGTGAGACTTCATATTCTCTGCAGGTGTTGTTGGACATCGTAAAACCTACATGGGCCGGTGCTTGTCGAGATCATGGTGGTTTGGGTGTCGACAGAGAAGGCAACCCTTAATTACGAGGTTTGTGTCAACAAATGGTTTCGTTCCCAGGACCTTAGTGTGAAGAGGAAGGAGGACACGTTGTGGCATCCGACGAGACCAAAAATCCAATATTGGTTTGACCAAAAAGCACGGGAATTTGCTAAGAAAAAGAATCAGAACCCTCGACTGATGAAAGAGTAGTGGCTGGCAGAGTACCCGCATTTTGGTGCACATGAGTACTTTTTATCTGAGTTCCTAATAATCTTGAATGAGTGGTTGGCACGGTTGATATATTGAAAAACAAATTTCCAAGGAGGTGAACCAACTGGTTGGACCCCATAAGGGATCAAACAGTTGTAGGAGGTAGACATCAAAGCATCAAGGGCTATTGAAGTTAGGCTTAACATTATCTTGGAGGGATATATCACTGAGTTTACAGTTGACACAGTTATATCTTACAGTGATACAGAAAGGGAGTTCTTCAACGTACCAAGAGGCAGGTTTCTATTGTCTTTGCAATTGTCTATTAACATGCTCATATGTGAAAAAAGAATACTAAATATGAACTCCGCCGAGTAGAAGTCTGGTGTGTGAAGGCTATAGGTATAGCAGAGATGAGGGTTGGATGGAATGATACAGGGTATATGGATGGAATAAATGATGATACTATGAGGGAAGCTGAGGAAGGAAGTGGTCTTACAAGAGGAGAAGCAACATTTCGGCAAGAGAAGAGGCAGAGGATAGGAGAGAGTCCTGCTATGGAAAAAACATGAGAGTGCGAGAGAATACCACATGGGACGAAGTGACCCTATAGTGACGACGGATATGACTAGGATATGCCCAAACCCGAGGAAAGACTGACCTAGATCAACAATGTACAAACACCTCTGTGCACTATGCCACACTCAGGAAAAAATACAAGTTTGACAATGACTTGTTCGATGTGTTAACAACACTGTAATAGTGGCAGATAGACAACTGTAGGAAGAAGGCCCAAGATGGCAGGTGGTAATGTGAATTTACCCCCGTTTCATGGGAATGAGATTGAGGATCCTGAGAAATTGCAGTTCTTGTGTCATGTAGTGTGGACTGTCGAACAAACTGTGGATAATAATGTCAAGAAGGGCCAATTGGCAATGACCCTTCGAGGTCGCGCACTGGAGTGGTTCATGAAGTTAATACAGTTTATTACAGGGACTCCAGTGAAAACATTAGATGAAGTTAGAAAAGGATTGATTGAAGAATTCAGAAAACCAAAATCTGTGGTGCAGTATATCACAGAACTGAAGGAGAATAAGTAATATCCAAATGAAATTTTTTTGGGATCTCGATGAGCGATTTTGTAACACCCCGATTTTGACCCTATGGCATTGAATTGCATATGATGTAAATATTGTATTAAATCATGGTGTGGAGCTCAAGGAAAAGTCTCCATCATGGGTTTAGTGTTTTATGATTCAGTGATTAAAATCAATGCCGATGGTTTATGTGTGAGCCAGGCACAATGTGTTTTGAGACATCATGTAAATTGCAAATTAATAAAAATACCACAACTAGCTATGTGCCGCAACATTAAAAAGATGGGGGCATGATTTCACAAGGAATAGGGAGGGGGAAATATCCAAACCTTTGTGCCAATGGGGAAAATCCAAATGCCAAGGGAAAACCCATAAGTTGTCAAATACCCATTTTGTCTTTTGTGCCCAGTCATCTCTAAGTTCCTTGAGGAAGTTATTTCCTTGGGATGGGAAAGTTATGGAGGTCAATTTCAAATTGGGAATACCACCCATTTTTGGAAAGTGTGTTTTTGACTTGTGGGGAAATTAAAATCTTGGGAAGGAATCATGGTTAATTTTAGGGGCGAATATTCGCACAAGGGCGAAATTAGGGGCACTTAGAAAATTTGGAGGGCGAATTTTTATAAAGAAAGTTTTTTCGAAATTTTAAATAATTCGCTCAAAATTTAAATAAAAAATAATAGTAATTAGGGTAATAGCCCCTTCATTTCTGGAGGGAGAGGCCAAAAAACTTATTCCGCCTCCCCGATTCCCCTAAAATTTGTTCCCATCGCCCATAGAAATCACTCGAATCTGTTAAAAATGCCTTATTTGCCTGGGATTTATGGCTATGAAGATTTTTATTGGCAGTTTCGCCTTCGATTTTGGTTGTAAATCCAAAACAAGGGTATTTTCGCCCATCGATTTCCCCTTTCTAGAATATATTTGCAGAAAATCGTCCCTAAATCGTGGAAATGGAGTGTATTGTGAAGAATTTCGCCCTATATAATCACGTAATCTAGTTTCAGAGGTGAATACTGTTCAATTTGGAACTTTG
>LPNX010419340.1:0-34795 GCA_001517045.1 Pseudotsuga menziesii
ATGAGTGTCAGGCCAACTTTATCAGTGTGAAAGGTCCAGAGCTCCTAACAATGTGGTTTGGAGAAAGTGAAGCTAATGTACGTGATATTTTTGATAAGGCCGGCAGTCAGCACCTTGTGTCCTTTTCTTTGATGAGCTTGATTCAATTGCTACCCAGGCAAGTATTATTTCTATACTATTGTAACCACAGTCTGTATATTATGTTATTTTGTATGTGGCTCTTCCTACTTGTTTATAGTCTTGGCAGGTTTGATCGTGAAATTGACATTGGGGTTCCAGATGAAGTTGGTCGACTGGAGGTTCTTCGCATCCACACAAAAAAAATGAAACTTGCTGAAGATGTAAGAATTTTATTAATCTCAAAATATTTTTTTTTTTGATGCCCTGGTGTTATAGCATTTATCTTAGTTAACCAATTTCCCTATCCATGCATGATTCTTATTGTCGTCCTACTGTAGGTTGATCTTGAAGTTATTTCAAAGAATACACATGGTTATGTTGGGGCAGATCTTGCAGCTCTTTGCACTGAGGCTGCACTACAGTGTATTAGGGAAAAAATGGATGTCATTGACTTGGAAGATGAAACAATTGATGTGGAAGTTCTGAATTCTATGGCTATTACAAATGAGCACTTTCAGGCTGCACAGGGCTCTAGTAACCCCTCTGCCCTTCGTGAGACTGTGAGTAAACTAATTTATTAGATCAAACTGGCATTGTTTCTTGGGTATATTGGTTCTCCATTTTAGTTCTAGTTTGTCAAAGGCTGCCCACTGTATTTTATAACTATAATTGATGATGTTTTCCTTGATTGTTGGCAGACTGTGCAATATCCCGTGGAACATCCAGAGAAATTTGAAAAGTTTGGTATGTCTCCCTCTAAGGGTGTCCTCTTCTATGGACCCCTTGGTTGTGGTAAGACGCTTCTTGCAAAGGCCATTGCCAATGAGTGTTAGGCCAACTTTATCTGTGTGAAAGGTCCAGAGCTCCTGACAATGTGGTTTGGATAAAGTGAAGCTAATGTACGTGATATTTTTGATAAGGCCAGGCAGTCAGCACCTTGTGTCCTTTTCTTTGATGAGCTTGATTCAATTGCTACCCAGGAAAGTATTATTTCTATACTATTGTAACCACAGTCTCTATATTATGTTATTTTGTATGTGGATCTTCCTACTTGTTTATAGTCTTGGAAGGTTTGATCGTGAAATTGACATTGGGGTTCTAGATGAAGTTGGTCGACTGGAGGTTCTTCGCATCCACACAAAAAAAATGAAACTTGCTGAAGATGTAATAATTTTATTAATCTCAAAATATTTTTTTTATTGATGCCCTGGTGTTATCGCATTTATCTTAGTTAACCAATTTCCCTATCCATGCATGATTCTTATTGTCGTGCTACTGTAGGTTGATCTTGAAGTTATTTCAAAGAATACACATGGTTATGTTGGGGCAGATCTTGCAGCTCTTTGCACTGAGGCTGCACTACAATGTATTAGGGAAAAAATGGATGTCATTGACTTGGAAGATGAAACAATTGATGCGGAAGTTCTGAATTCTATGGCTGTTACAAATGAGCACTTCCAGGCTGCACTGGGCTCTAGTAACCCCTCTGCCCTCTGTGAGACTGTGAGTAAACTAATTTATTAGATCAAACTGGCATTGTTTCTTGGGTATATTTGTTGAATTCCTTTTAATCGTCTCTTTATTAAAGATAACATATTCTTACATACAATTGAAAATCATTTGTCAATTTGTGGAGGTGCCAAATGTTTCTTGGGAGGATATTGGGGGTCTGGAAAATGTCAAAAGAGAGCTTCAGGAGGTAAAACCTTGAACCATGCATTCCTTTCTCCATTTTAGTTCTAGTTTGTCAAAGGCTTCCCACTATATTTTATAACTATAATTGATGATGTTTTCCTTGATTGTTGGCAGACTGTGCAATATCCCGTGGAACATCCAGCGAAATTTGAAAAGTTTGGTATGTCTCCCTCTAAGGGTGTCCTCTTTTATGGACCCCCTGGTTGTGGTAAGACGCTTCTTGCAAAGGCCATTTCCAATGAGTGTCAGGCCAACTTTATCAGTGTGAAAGGTCCAGAGCTCCTGACAATGTGGTTTGGAGAAAGTGAAGCTAATGTACATGATATTTTTGATAAGGCCAGGCAGTCAGCACCTTGTGTCCTTTTCTTTGATGAGCTTGATTCAATTGCTACCCAGGCAAGTATTATTTCTATACTATTGTAACCACAGTCTATATATTATGTTATTTTGTATGTGGCTCTTCCTACTTGTTTATAGTCTCCATAATAAGATATGCCAAGGTTCTAGAAATAAATTAGCTTGTCGAGCTGAAGCTTTAGTCAATTTGGTTATCGGCTTGACTTTTAGCGTGTTGAGCTGTGCAGCGTGGTAATAGTGGGGGAGATGCTGGGGGTGCGGCAGACAGAGTTTTGAATCAGTTGCTGATTGAGATGGATGGCATGACTGCCAAGAAAACTGTTTTCATTATTGGGGATACAAATCGACCTGACATTATTGATTCGGCTTTATTACGACCCAGTCGCCTTGATCAGTGAATATACATACCTTTACCTGATGAAGCTTCCCACTTTCAGATCTTTAAAGCATGTTTGCGGAAGTCACCTATTGCAAAGGATGTTGAAATTGCAACTCTTGCTCAATACACACAGGGATTTAGTGGAGCTGATATTACTGAAATTTGTCAGCGTGCTTGCAAGTATGCTATTAGAGAGCACATTGAAATGGTAAGCACGTATTAACATCAGTAGACCTTCCTACTTGGAATATGTTGAGCAATTCATGTTCCAATATATGATGATCAATTTTGTACATTAATATTTTTCCTTAGGGTACTTTTGGAAAGCAAGAAAATGCAAAATCTTTGCTTTAATTATCAGTGCCTTGGAATATTTGAATGAATTTTGCTCTTCTGTCGTATGTAGGACATTGAAAAAGAAAAGAAAAGAACAGAAAACCCTGAAGCCATGGATGAGGATGAAACTGAAGTTGCAGAAATAAAGGCAGCTCATTTTGAGGAATCAATGAAATATGCTCGAAGGAGTGTTAGTGATGTAGATATACGTAAATATCAAGCATTTGCTCAAACTTTACAGTAGTCTCGAGGTTTTGGGTCAGAATTTTGGTTCACAGATCGAGCAGCTACTACTACAGTCAGTGAAGGAACCATAGATCCTTTTGCTACACAAACTAATGTTGATGATGATGATGCATACATGAAGTAGTGTATGCATTTTATTGTTCCTTTCTTGGTTTGAGTCCACTTTGCTAGCAAGTCTTGCTCCGGATTATCTGATTGTTGATCACCTCCGATACTCTCAGTATTATCTGACCAGTTATAACAGGGATGATGAGAAAAGTCTGCTATGATCAGACTTTAGTTCCTTCTATATGGATGCAGCAGTTCTCATGATTACATTTGTTATTTTGTGATGCTCTGATTGCTGATTATGCTCAGACATTTGATGCTATGTAAATTATGTTTTTTGATTCTTTTGAATAACAAAGGCTGGCATTTTTTCCTCTGAAAACTAATTAATATAAAATTACATGATTTACATGTGTATTAGATTTTATTTACAAGTGTTGTAATTAATTATAATGTGACTGTATAATTCGCATGTGTATTAGATGAGAATAAATGTATGATTCTTTTTTTTTATAATTTAAACATAATATCATATTAAAAATTTATATTGATTAATAATGGACACCATTCAAACTACTAAAATATACTAATAAAATATAATGACCATACATAAAGCGACTAAAAATGACTAAATTAGTGACCAATAAATGAGATTAATGACCAAAATTCACAAATAAAATGACCAATAATTGAGAGATACACGACCAAACAATGAAATACAAATGACCAGAAAAATGACCAAAATTCGCATATCAATGACCAAAAATCAATTTTGGTGGCTAATTTATGGTCTTTTATTACGCGACCAAATTTGGTCATATTCTAGCTTGTCATGTGATCATTAATTTGGTCACAAATGTGGTCATATATTTGGTCATTGATTCAAATATATGACCAAATTAATGACCAACCAACAAGCTATAAATGACCAAAATAAAAATGACCAATTTTGGTCATGTAATAAAAGACCGCAAATTAGCCACCAGCGATCGGCAAACCAAAAGTGGTCATTGATATGCGGATTTTGGTCATTTTTTTGGTCACTAATATCTCATTTTCCACTAGTGGTGATTATGTTTCAGAGCAGTAAACAGATAGAAGTTCCCAGCACAACAAAGGTTGAGACATGTAAAGAGAATAATGGAAATGAATCTAAGGGTACTAAACAGCAAGAAAATATAGTTTTAAAAGGAAAGTCTGTACCGTCAGAAGTTCATGGAAAAGAGCCACATAATAGAGTAACGTACATAGATCAGAAATTCTATTGTGAACATCGTAACTCAATGTACTATCCTTTTAGAAATCAGCAAAGTGTCAGGTATGATAAACCCTTTAATGGTTATTGTTTCTGTTGTTCTAACTTTGGGCACAGAGTTGCCAATTGTTTCTATAATTTCAGAAATGTTCAGAGAAGAATGTCAAACTATACACAAAGGATGCATCAATCAGCATATAATCATATGGGTCGTATCTCTCCACCAGCTGATAGAAGAAGAATGCAAAACAAAAATGCTAATCCATTTGATCTTCTATACAACGAGCCTGAATGTTACATATGTCACAACTTCGGGCACAAAGTTACAGATTGTAATTTGAAAGAGAACAAAACAGAACCAAGCATGAAACATACAGCTGAACATAACATATGGAGAAAGAAAGAGAGTTCCCATTGTAATCTTTTGCTTTCAGTTCAGAAATAGAGGAGTCATTGGTACATTGACAGTGGTTGTTCGAAACACATGTCGGGAGACAAAGAGAAGTTTATCACTCTATCTGAACATAAAGCTGGAAAGGTAACGTTCGGTAATGATTCTCCAGGAAAAGTCAGAGGAAAAGGAGTTTAAGTCTCAGCAATGGTAAAGGGAAGGCTCAAGATGTACTCTTTGTATATGGGTTGAAGCACAACCTTCTTAGTGTGAGCCAAATGTGTGACAAAGGGTGTTAAGTCTTGTTCACTGATAAAGACTGTAAAATTAGAAACATTTCCTCAAGAAAGCTAGTTGCCAAAGGAGTAAGAACAGAGAATAATGTTTACGTTTTAAAGGAGGAAAAATAACAGTGTTATCTCATCAAATATGATGAAAGATGCCTGTGGCACAGAAGACTGCGACATCTGCATTTTGATCATCTGATAAAGCTCAAAAATAGAAACACAGTAAGGGATTTTCCAGCAATATTTAGACCTCGAGATGATGTATGTAAGCCTTGCCAAATTGGGAAGCTAACCATGACTCAGTTCAAATCGAAGAATTTTTTTTCTACAAGTAAGCCCCTTCAACTTGTTCATCTAGATTTATGTGGCCCATCAACAAAAGAAGGTACTAGCAAAGAAAACTATTTTATGCTGGTAATTAATGACTATTGCAGATTGACTTGGGTTACATTTCTTAAGGAAAAGTCTGAAGTGTTTGCCAAGTTTAAGATATTCAAAGCACTGACTGAAAATCATACTGGGAGAAAGGTTAAAGTGATCAGATCAGACAGAGGAGGAGAGTTCAGCTCGAAACAGTTCAAGGAATTTTGTGATGAGCATGGAATTAAGAAAGAATACAAATAGCAGGAACTCCTTAGCAGAATGGAGTGGTGGAAAGGCAGAATAGAACAGTTCAGCAAATGCCTAGATCAATGATGAAGGAGAAGAACATTTCTCAAGGTTTTTGGGTGGAAGCTATTCATACAGCTGTGCACATCCTTAATAAAGCTCATTTGAGGCCAAACAGTGATAAAACACCATATCATTTATGGTTTAGAAGGCCTGCAACTATTAATCACTTTAGAGTCTTTGGGAGTAAATGTTATATCAAGAATAATGATGAAAATCTAAACAAGTATGATGACAGAGCTGATGAATGGATATTTTTAGGATATGCTACAGAAAGGAAAGGCTATAGGTGTTATAACAAGAGGCTGCATAAAATGGTTGATTGCATAGATGTAAAAGTATATGAAGATTGTCATGGAAGTATCAGTCAAAGGAATGATGATGATTCATTTTTGGAAGAAAAAAATGAAGCAACAGAAGAACAGGTCCAAGAATCCCATAAGAAAGAATCTGATTTATCATAATATGAGGAAGCTAAACCTGAACAACACACTGTACAATCTTCTTCCATAATAACTAGAAAGAATCACCCTGAAATCCAAATCATTGGTGATGAGAGTAAAGGAGTTCAGACTAGAAGGAAGATCTTGCAGGAATCTGAACAATCCCATATTGCTCTTCTCTCTACAATTGAGCCCCAATGTTTTAATGAAGCCAGGAAAGACAAATATTGGGTAGCTACAATGAATGAAGAACTGGACCAAATTGAGAAGAATAGTACATGGGAACTGATTCCTAGGCCATCAGACAAGAACATCATTGGATCTAAATGGGTATTTAAGAATAAATTAAATGAACAAGGAAAGATAGTAAGGAATAAGGCCAGATTGGTGTGTAAAGGATATGCTCAAGTGGAAGGGCAAGACTTTGATGAAACATTTTCTCCTGTGGCCAGAATGGAGGCAATCAGAATGCTTTTAGCTTATGCATGCCATAAACATTTTGAAGTATATCAAATGGATGTCGAGTCAGCATTCCTGAATGGAAATCTTTAAGAAGAAGTGTACATGTAGCAGCCTGAAGGTTTTTCTCTCACAGATAAATCTAATTATGTATGCAAGTTGAAAAAGGCCTTGTATGGTTTGAAACAAGCACCAAGAGCATGGTATGCCAGACTGGATAAATACTTGCAAGAAAAAGGATTCAAAAAGGGTTATGTGGACAGCAATTTGTATATCAAACATGAAGGTGATGACTTGCTGATTGTACTAGTTTATGTTGATGATATTATGTTTGGCTGTACTAACAGCTCTTCTATTCAATGGTTTGCTAACTCAATCCAATCTGAGTTTGAGATGTCAATGATTGGAGAGCTGTCTTATTTCCTTGGACTCCAAATCAGTCAGAAGCCTGAAGGCTTATTCCTTTCTCAAGAGAAATATCTAAAGGAGATGCTAAAGGAATTTCAAATGGAAGACTCTAATCCTGTGAGTACACCCATAGTCAGTGGTTGCAAGATGAGCAAAGATGATGCATCATCAAAAGTAGATCAAAAGATGTACAAATCCATGATAGGCAGCCTGTTATATATCACAACATCTAGACCTGATATTATGCATGCTGTAGGGATGGTAGGAAGGTTTCAAGCAGCTCCCTAACAAAGTCATTTGCTAGCTGTGAAATGCATATTCAAATACCTGAAAGGTACCTAGTCCTATGGTTTGTGGTATCCCAGGAATCATAATTTTCAACTTATATCATATTCAGATGCAGATTGGGCCAACTGTGTAGATGAAAGGAAAAGTACCAGTGGTGGAGCATTATTCTTAGGATAGTCTTTGGTTGCCTGGCTAAGTAAAAAGCAGAGTTCCATATCTTTATCCACTACAGAAGCAGAGTATATCTCTGCTGCTACCTGCTGCACTCAAATTTTATGGATGGTGCAATCCCTTATTAATTTAGAAGTAAAGTATGCTGAGCCTATTCCCATTCATTGTGACAATACCAGTGCAATAAGTGTTTCCAAGAATCCTGTTCTTCACTCCAAAATGAAACACATTCCAATAAAGTATCATTTATTGAGAGAACAAGTGGCTAATCAAGCTGTGCAGCTACATTATATCCCTTCTAAAGAACAGATAGTTGAAATTTTTACTAAGCCTTTGCCCACAGCTCAGCTTGAATATCTAAGACAGAAGCTGGGTGTTCAGTCAATGTCACAATGACCTATGCATCTTGTCAAGGGGAGTTTCTGTAATAAGATGTGCTTTAGTTGCTCAGATCTCCCTTTGCCCTTGATGTCAAAGGGGGAGAATGTGAATAGTTGCTGTAGTTGCTAATATTTCCATCAATGCCAAAGGGGGAAATTGTTTGAATATTCAACAAAAGATGGTGTTCAGTGGATGGGGTCTAGTGTTCAGTTGTATTGTTGTCATTGATGGCATTTTGTAGCTATGTGTATTTATTCTATCAAATCTTTCTTTATGACCACACAACCAAATATAATTATTAAGAAATCATTAATTAATATTTATGATTATTTCCAAAGCACATATGCATAGATCGAGTACTAAGTCTATCTAACTATAGCATATAATATTTTATACAAAGGATTGGGCCCATGCCCAACCACTAGTAGCAAACCATTGTCATGTTGCATCCTCATCTAAGCCCTAGTTATTCGGCCTTTCTTCCATAACCACTCAATAGAACAAGATAAAAGCAAGAGTTAAACGGAGGACGTGCTCCACGATCTTATGGTTGTCATACTTAAAAGGGAAACATTGTCAAAACACAGGGGAAAACATTGTCTAGCAAAACGCTCACATCATGCCTCATTAAATCTCATAAGAGGGTGTTCTTAAGGTAGTTTACGATCTGCAAGGAGAAGGGAGATATTTGTGCACAAGGACAATGTTACCCTAAGAGAAAAAGAATATCTAGGGAGTGCCCCGTGCTTTCCTCTGTAGCCCTTGCTCACAAGAGATAAAGAATACATTCGCTGGTAAATAATTTTGTTGATGTGTGGACGTACGACTCAAGTAAAACTCTTTCCTCTTTGACATTAGATCGAGCCTGATGACCATGGAAGTTTTTTTTTGGAGAACATTGAGAGAGGCTGCAGATAGAGGAATCATGGAATGGAAGGAAGCACTGAGAGAGGCCGTAGATATTTCTGGTATCATCGTCAAAATGAATCAAAGTGACTATGGGATGTATTTGGAGGAAATTGTCAGAAATGTCTTCACAGAGGTAAAACGACGGGAACCATTGGAGGTGTCTACATACCCAGTGGGGCTGGAGGAAGCGGCCAAGGATTTCCAAGATAAAATTGGGTATCAAAGAGAGTTAAAAGAAACAAAGATTGTGGGGATTGCTGGAATGGGAGGCATTGGGAAGTCGACGCTCGCAAAACATCTCTACAATGTGAAACGTTTTGATTTTACTTGATCTTGTTTCTTGTTTAAAGTGAGAGGAAGGGATTTAACATCGTTGCAGGAGCAGCTAATTTGTGATCTGTTGGATCATGATTTCCATATGGATAACACCATCTAGGGAAACCATATTTTACAATAGAGCTCCAAGCTCTGATTGTTTTGGATGGCGTTGATGATAATGAGAAAATCAACAGTCTTCTAGATATGGATGCAGTGGGATCTGGTAGTCTCATCTTACTTACATCTCATGATAAGGATTTATTAAGAAGATATTCTCCAAAAGCTATATTTTATGATTTAAAACCATTAAATAGACAGCATGCCCAAGAGCTCTTTTGCTTCCATGCTCTAGTTCTACAAGATCAAGTTCAGGGATTGGCAAGACATATTGCGAGAGAGGATTTTTCTGAGTTCACAAAATATAAGCCCCTACGCCTTAGTTGTTCAACCAATATTACAGAGATGTTTCATTTGCAGTTGGAATTTCTGCATGGTATAACTGCCTCTTGACATGTGAATACGAAGAGTTTAGTGATGAGAAGAAATTCGAAGAGATTAGAAAGTGAATAACGGTTTCTTGCTTGCTATTTGATGAGAGATGAAGAGTCTGTAACTTTTTTCTGTAATGGTTTTGAGAGAATGAGAATCGATGGTGAATGTAATACATATAGATGAAAGCAAACTTGATAGGGGGGGCTGTTCGAAGGAGTATTTTCCGTGTAGAGTAAAAGGAACTCTGTGTCATGAATTCTCACAGAATGAGCATGCTGAGCATGAGTATGTAAAAAGAGATGAATCTCAAATATAGAACAGTAGAACGATAATGAGGAGGCAGAGAGAACATTTCAGAAATAAAAGAAAAGATTGCTGAACAGAGAAGATTGAACCGGATTAGCAGAAGAACAATGCTAAGGAACGGAGATCTGATGCTGAGTATATGGACGGAATAGTAGAGCAGAGGACTAGAAGAGTGTGCTGAACAAGTTGAAAAGAATAAGAGGAGCAGAGAGTTGATGTTGAACAGAGAAGAGTGTTTGGTAAGCCAAGATACATCTGTATTGTTGTGATTTGATTCATTTGTAAAGTCTAGAAAGTAAGCGAGTTAGGGAGGTTCTAGGGGAGACATTTTTGTCTCAGTCTGCAAGTGGGTGCTTGTAGAATTTGAAGGTTGGTTCCTTTACCCAGTTGGTGCTGGTAACAGTGAGAGTTGGTGCTCTCATCAAGTTGGTGCTTGTATTTGGAGGTTGCAGCCTCGTTGAGTTGGTGCTCAACTAAGAAGAGATGTACAACTGATAAGCCTTTGACATCCTAAGAAGAATATTTTTTTTAAGGGTTTCCTCGTGAAAAATTATGTGTGCTTGAATGATGTGTTGCATGTTTTGTGTTCATACATTTAATTCTGAATTCATTGCAAGAGTGATTGTCACATAGTTTCATTGATTCTCAGTTAAAAAGAAGAAATTTGGTTAAAATTATTGATTTAACTGATTCACCCCCCCTCTCAGTTAAATACCTGTAACATTTAAGGCTCGCATGGAGAACAATACAAATAGGAATATCATAGTTCTAAGGACATATAATGGGGGTGAATATACCGGAAACATGTTCGAGGATTTATGCAAGGAGGGAACAATTAAGGAGATAAAAGTAAATTACAACCCTCAATAGAATGGGATTGCAGAGGGGAAGGAAAGGGTCATCATTGGAGCTACCAAGGAAATGATCCATGATCAAAATATTCCCATGTTTCTTTGACAGAATCATGCAACATGTCAGTTTATGTTCAAAACAAGATTCCTCATAAGGTATTGGAGGACAAGACTCGTGAGGAATCATTCACATGTGTGACACCAGAGATTGGTCACTTTCTTATTTGCATATATCCAATGTATGTGCATGTACCATTAGAGAAAAGGAAAAAGTTGGAACCTTCAACAAATAAGGGTATTTTTGTGTGGTATAGTGAGACTTCAAAGGAATACAAAGTTTACATTCCATCACTAGGAAAAAAATGGTGAGGAGAGATGTTCAATTTGATGAGATCCGAGCCTTTTGGAAGTCACATGAACCCTTCCAACAATGGTAAAATATGAGGAGAAAGAGGCTTTGAATATTTAGGAGATACCAACACTATCAGGTATAGGGACTCAGTCTTTCGATTTGGAGGAGTTGAAGGCTCCTTCTAGTTTTCTCAGGAAGAAGCCAAGAAGGATGGGGAATACATTGAGAGATGCTCTGGATAATTTCGAGGCTCCTAGGAGTACTGTGAGGTAGACAAGAACACTTAGACAGTTTCCTAGCTACATGGAACTCATGAGTGACATCATTGAATCTAAGTCTACTATTCATAAAGAGGAAGCATGCCACTAGGTTTGGAGAGATTCCATGGTGGACGATGCATCGATTATGAAAAATGATGTTTGGGGCATGGGATTGAGGACGAAATGGAAATTGATGGTGAGTTCGAGATGGATCTATAATATAAATCATGATGCATATTCCAGTGTTTAAACGTACAATATGAGGTTCGTAGTTATAGGTTCTCCAAGAAGGAAAAAGTAGATCACGAAGATACTTCAGATGGATGTAAAAATGAACTTCCTAAACAAAGTGATTGAGGAAGAGGTTTACATTGAGAAATATCAGGAATTTTTGGTGCATTGGGGAGATTATCATGTTTGTAGGTTGAAGAAGGAATTACACAGACTCAAGCATGCATCGAGGGCATGGTACTCTATTATTGATGGGTATCTATTAGCTATGTGATTCTTTAAGAGTGAGGAAGGTCCCAACTTTTATTATGCACTTGTTGGAGACACAGGGTCTTCACTTAGTGAAACCATGCCATAGCACGTTCATTCGTGGCATATGAAACAATACCCCTATTTTCACTGTATATTGCATGTATCAATTTTTTCATTTACATTTTTTATACCCCTTTAGATTTATACCTAGTATATTGATATGATACTCGACATTCATTCTTCTCCCTCACCATGCAAAATAATTATTCGTAAGTGTGTAGGGTTCCTTAACAATGAACTAAGGCTACTCCCTCTATGGTCTTTAATGAACTTTATGACCCCCCCTCCACATAAAGATATGCACTCCTCTCCTTGATATATGGGATATGAGACCTTCTCAAGAGACTATCCACAAAAGGTATCTATGTTTTAATTTCTAAAAAAAAATTCCAATTTATTTCCACCCTAATATCTCTCTAAGTGTCCCTAATAACATTGTTTCAGACCTGCACTTTGCCACTAGAAGGCTTAAAACCATCATCAGGATCTTTACTTATCACACTGACAGCTACAGAATGTCCTTTTGGTCTGATAGATTCTGCCAAGTCAAAATCAAATGGAGTAGATGTCACCACTGTCTTCTACCAAGCATCATAGCCTGTTCCTCCTTCCTTTCCATAAAATTGTCTTATTTCTAAGGCATACAAACACCAAGAATATCAGCGCATAGTAGGTTTCCATCAGTGTCATCATAATAGAATATCAACAAAGATAATTCAACCTGCAGCCTTACTAAGTGCATACCAGGAATCTGCCAAAGAGGAATGCCCATGCCTATAACAACTTGGGCTGTAGGTAAGTTCATTTCAGCTATCCACTCTATAATAGGATGCTCAACCTACGAAGGCATGTCAACTTAATAAATCAACCATTCTATTCACCTCAATACAACTAGAAATTCAAATCCAACATTATTAGTTCCATGCTCATAATGCTTACTGAAGCAAATTTTATATACCTGTAAATGAGGATTCAGTTCTAAAAAATAATACTCGCCAGAGTCCATGCTATAAAGATACTCAACAGTGGAAGCCCCAATATAGTTTACACACTTTGCAAGTCTCCGTGCACCTTTCTCTAATTGCTTCACAGTTTTAGGTGGGCTCCACCTGTAATTGGAGCCTCTTCTATAATCTGTAAATAAAAAAGAATTGACATCCTTAACAAAAATTGCATACCCAGTGCTTAGTAGTAATGCTGAAATAATGTGCATTTAGTGATAATGGTAACAGGATTTCTTATTCTATATGTATATATGTCAGTGCAATAGAGAGTCCACTGCGTCCTGAGAGTAACACAGTATTCAACACAGTGCTTAAGATGTCTAACTTGACAGGACATAAAAAATACATTAACATCATATTCCATCTAATCTATTTCACTGAAAAATAGAATTCATATAAGACAAATGGAGAGAAATCCCAGCCTTTTGGTGCCTTCTTTGAACACTGCAGTCACGACTATGCAAAGCTGCCACATTTCCATGTTGTTCACAAAGTAGCTACACTTCTAGATGTTGACTCTGTAGAAGCAGAGTTATGTATGTTACTGATGTGTTATAGAAGCATTAACTGCTCATGAATAAATAGAAAAGTAGGACCAGAGTAAAGTTTGCCACCTCTTGTCTCATACAGGATTAGACATAACAATAGAGAAAAACATATGCTTCACTCACTACAAAATCTCATAAATAAATAACCATTTCCTCTTCAATAATGAATACCATTATAAGTGGTGTGTACGCAACAACGGAAATGTCATCCAAGTTCCATTATCAGCCATTCATTATTTCTTGAATTATTTTAGTACCTGAGATGCAACTTTCATGATAAATATCGGTGAACCTGGAACCTCTCCCTGTACTTGCTTAAATAGGGATCTGACTTCTTCATCATTATGAACCTACATAGAGAACATTGATTTTCCAAGACCGAATCAGATGCATTATCCAATTAAATCTAGCTAACATATATAAGATATTTATAAAGTAAGATGCTCTGCAATTACACTTTCTAGATTTTTTCCATAAAGCTATTAGAAAAAGGCCAGGCCATAGCATGGCTGAACACATGAGGAAATCAAAGCTTCATATCCCAAATGATTCAATTGTTATAATTTAATGCCCTTTTTATATTCCGGTTGATAGCATCGACATATCAGCAAATCCACATGAACATCGCCACATCAGTAGATGACTTTGTGCTTAAAATAAAATTTAGGAAATTAGTTCAGTAGATCTAAAGCATCCATACAGTTTGCAAGAACTGCAATGAGTTAGAACAATATTCTATACATGCAATGTTCAAACTAGTTAATGTACTGCAGATAAAATTATATAGCTCTATGATATGACTGCAGTCTTAGCAAAATCCCAACACAACCTAAGATGCAAGGACCTAGAATAGATATAAGAGAGGGACCAATCTGAAACATTGATCCTTATAAAATACATATGAGACATCTTTTTACTGAAAAACAAAAAGTTCTTTGCTCACAAATATTAATGAAAAACAAAAAGTAGAATCTTAAAACATAAAAAATACATCAATTTTTAAATACCATTTTAAATGATAACATTCCCTTTGAAGCATGTCCATTTTGGAAATTTGTATCTTAAAAATAATATTTCCAACTTTCTTGATGAAAGAGTTTGACAATTATGCCAACTTTGCAGTCAACATGGTAGCTATCATCAAGACAGCAAAGCATACTGCTCCCTTTTGCTAAATGTATCCGCACTCGATTGATTATTGAACTTTTGTAACCACGGTTTGGGATACAGTTTTGGTAGACTCTGGTCAAGATTCCATGTGCATACATATATTGGCATTCTCATTACAAAACAATATAAGAAATGATCGTGTTGGTATTTGGACAGATCATAGGCCAAATTGTTGTTTTTATTGTCAGAACATGATCAACAAAGATGGTGAAGAACAAAAAACTAAATTTCAAAAAAAATATAATCAGGTACATTAACAGACCTATTGTGCCCCTTGAGTTTCCCTTTCATCCTGCTAAAAGCAGGCTAAACTTCCATTCGAGCATAGAATCACCTCAAAATATCATAAATAAACCCTCCAATACTTCAAATGCAACTTGGCTCTAAAACAAACCAGGTTAACAAATGCAATGAATGACATTTTATTTTAAATTTATCCATATCCAGTTGCTAAATATTGACAGCTTTAGTTTAAAAAAATATTGTTCCCAACCTTCCCTTAGAAAGTGGTTGCACCCCTTCCCAGATTTACAAGGAACAAAACAGCTGCTGAAAGATATTCCAGAAATTTGGTAACTACTAGTTTGAAAGCAATAGAATGAATCCTTTTAGAACCATACAACATACATGATTCAAACACATGAAAATCTTGGAGACAAAAACCGACAATGATCTCTAACAAGGAAAATGTTCCCTCAAATTATTGATGTTTAGTGAAGTAACTTTTTACAGGCTTTTTTATTTGAGGAGATCACATACAACTTGTAATTTGCTGTTAACTTTCGAGTTGATTGGATACTTTGAAGAAGAGGATCAGAAAGCTCCATCTCAGCTGAATTGTTATTTTCATCTTTGTCAGATCCCATGTAAGTTCCAAGCATACCAATTGGAAGCCACTGCAAAGGCCAACATGCATATCGTGTTTTTTTAATATTCTGCTGCTCATCCCCACCATCTAACTCTTCTAATTGTCTATTCAATTCCTCTATCCTTTCCCTTAGATGAGAAGATCTCGCATCTGCCAAATGCAATGATTTTTCTGTTGTATCAAAGCCATAGCAGCAGCTGCCATTTCTTCATTAGAATTAAATTTGTTATTTGCTTCATCCAAAGATTGTTTCGTCTCTTCCAACTCTCGCCTCAGTTTTGTAATCTGTAAACATAAACAATTTTTAACTAACATTTCAAAAAATTCATCAACACCTTCCTAGCTGTCAGTCACTGGAAGACTCCTCTCACAGAACCATTTTCAATTATCCATATCCTATTTATATATAAACTCTGCTTCGGCCGATTAAACAATGCAGTGAAAACACAGGCGTGCACAGTAGTGCCGGTATTGAATTGCAGATCAACTCTTGGTAAGAGATATATCTTGACTTTTACATGCTATATCAATAATAAATTTATCAAAATTCATAACTGTGATTCAAATATTATCCAATTCCGAAATCCACCAATAAATGATGCTGATAATGGATTAATTACAACTTGTATAATTTTATCCAGCAGTCCCATTTTTTGCAATAACATCCTGTGTTTTAAGT
Source organism: Pseudotsuga menziesii (assembly GCA_001517045.1). Lineage (NCBI taxonomy): Eukaryota > Viridiplantae > Streptophyta > Pinopsida > Pinales > Pinaceae > Pseudotsuga > Pseudotsuga menziesii. The sequence goes on from LPNX010419340.1 coordinate 16,234, forward strand.
GTGTCCATCAAAGGTTCCCCAAAATATATGCTGCAGCCAATCAAGCTATGCAGCTGACCACTGTTGTTTTTCCCCTAAAAGGTGCAATACCACATCATCAATTTCAAGCCTTGAAGACAAAGGGAACTATGTTGAAGTTCTATAGGCTGCAATCTATCAAGAGAAATGGGTGGCATTCTAGGGTTTGGACTCTGAAATATATCAAATTGGTGTAGTAGAAAATAGTGCAAGTGGGTGGTAAAGGGAATGCCATTTCCCTTTTTCTAAACCTTGAAAGGAAAAATGGTCAGATCAAATGAAAATTAAACATTAAATGTTATTAATGGCAACTACATTTACAATAATTTTAATTTTAATATGTATTTGACATAGTTAATGTAACACTTGTCCAAGAATAACTCTGGTTGGATGTACCCCTATCCCCTTTTCAAATATAACCGAGACAAAATAACAAAATCTTGATTGACGACTTCAAGATGGAGTAAGCAGATTTTCTAAAATGCATATTATTGAAACATGATGAAGACAGAGCAACAAATATCATAATCAGTGTCTTTTATAAAGCAACATCAAGTAGAACATACAGGCTATTAACATCGTAATTATCAGAAAACCAAACTGGTCATTGAACCAAACCAAAACCAAAAATATTAAAATAAATTAATTAAAAAAACGGACCAAAAAACCATTCAACCAAAAAATATATAAAATATTCAAAATTTGAAAACAAACATATATATTCAATGTTCACATGCATCCATATGAATCCAAACCATGATACACAAATATGCAAAGTTTCTCATATATATAGCAAGGGTGCATATAACTAGAATATGCAATGAGTGCAATCAATATCTAACCCAAAATACATAAGACAAAGAGGCTATAAATGGCCTGTAGAGTCCAAAAAACTTCATGCTACAACAAATAACTACAGGTAATCAAAATCATTGCCTATATCAATGTTACCAAAATCGAAATCAGCAATAATCAATGGGGAAAAAGAGTAAGTTTTGAAATGGATCAGAATTTCTTTTTGGCAAATACAAAAAATAAAATATACACATATTTTGAATTTAAAAAAACATTTTTCATTGATATTCAATGTAGCCATTTCCATATATTTCAATATATCAATAGATGTCCAAATTATATCAATTCGCATCCATATGATGAGTACTGATAGACAAATCATTGCCTATATCGAGATCCTATTCATCAATAGCACCCTATGCCCCCCTCCTCTAGGTTATAGCCCTTTCCTTCTCCTTTGAATCTCGAAGTTGATCCTCCAAGCACATTAGTCAACACCCTACAATTTCGATGAAACTTTCTAATCCAAGCGTGAAAATAAGGTAGAATTAGAAAAAGTTTCCCATGCTTCATAAGTGATTCTACTTGATTGAAGCATACATTTTTATTAAGGTCGTGACAAAGGAGTTCCATAATCAGGACCACCAACATCAAGGTAAATAGAGAGGTTGATGTGCTTGATTAAATGCCAATACCTTACCATCATACATGATAGAATCCAATGGAAACATTGCAATCCTGAAATCCTGAAAAAAGTTAACTTTGTTGAATTCTGAATGGGATCTAAAATTCCACTTTTTGCATATGAACTTCGATATGGTTCAAACCACTCTCAAGCATCCTGAACCAATTAATGGAAATGTTAAAAACTTTTCCTGGGCATGCAATTCAAAAAATCGAAGCTTTAAATCGCAAGTCAAAGAAAAATGTGAGTTTGACCTGCAATTGACCAAGCTCAATCAACCCAAGTTTGAATCAACCCAAACCAAATTAGCTCATTTTGAGGGGGATCCAAGTCAAATTCATGATTCCTATTACACTAGCCTATATAAGGATCCTATTCATCAGTAGCAGCCATGTCCCCCCTCATCCTACAACAAATAACTACATATCATCAAAATCATTGCCTATATAGGGATCCTATTCATGAATAGCACCTTGTTCCCTCCTCTAGGCTTTGGTCCTTACCTCTACTAGGAATCTCGAAGTCAATCCTCCAAGGACATGTCAAGACCTTACAATTTTGATGGAACCTCCTAATCCAAGCATTAAACTAAGGTAGAAAAAGCATCCCATTCTTAATAAGTGATCCTGCTTAATTCAAGGGTACATTTTTTTAAGGTCGTGACAAAGTTTAACAATCAGCACCACCAACATTAAGGTACATAGAGAGGTTGATGTGCTTGATTAAATGCCAATCCCATATCTCATACATGATAGAATCTTATGGTTAAATACTGAAATCCTATAAACGGTTAAGTTTGTTGAATTCTGAATGGGGTTTAAAATTCTACTTTTGGCTTATGAGGTCCAATAAGGTTGGAACCACTCTCGATTATTATGACACAATTAATGATGATGTTAAAATTTTAAGTGGAATTCTCCTTATCTTTAAATTTCTATCCTTTTGCATTCTCCTTATCTTTCATTTTCTATCCTTTTACTTTAATAATTTAAGATTACCATTTAATGCCACCGATGATTACTAGGGTTTACCTTCTTTTATAGAAATTTCATGTCCAAATCCATGGTGTACAAACTTGTACAAAACTGGTAGGTTCAGGCATTTATGTCTGGTTCCGTATGGAAATGGCCATCTCTGACCCAAAGCACTAACCCAAACCAGAAAATGCCCAGACGAGTTAGACCGTCCCGTTTTTCCTGTTCCACTCTAGTTCCAACAACACTGATTAACATAGAGTGTCACTTAAGGCATTTTCCTTGTTTAGAAAACTTGGTCCAACTGAATGGATGCTACTTTCCCACAGAAAAATACATAGGATGTATGTTTGAACTTTGCACCCAGGAACGAGAAATGCTTTGCTTTAATGGAGATTTTGTTTTGTTAGAAAGACAGTATAGGACAACAAGATTATGACAAAAGAAAAACGATAAAGAAGCAATGATTGACTAAATAATTTCAACATTAGAATATCGATTCATTACTAGAAGAGAATGAAATGAATACATGAAACAAGATTTGGTATTACTGAAATCAAAGAGACATAACTACAGGAACTCAAAGTTTTGCTAATCGCATAGTGTGGACAAGACTCACTCTAACTACCAAAATATGCTACTCTAGTAACTTTCCAATGTTAAATATGCATGCTCCAACTACCAAAATTGCAGAGGTATGTTTGAACTATCAGAATCATTGGATATGAGATATTGGAATTGACAAGTTTTGATTGTTCCACCTCAAGTAAAGATGACCCTGCTCATCATGTGAAAAGGTTCTAGTGGTATCACTATGGTCAGTCCACATGATATTCTTCTTCAATGATCAAAGCATTGGTTATTTGGATTATAAGAATGATGTATGAGTATGTACATCCATTTTAGATAGGATGATAAAAGTTTGAACCGAAACAACATTGAAATCCCATTGTCAAAATAATAAGAATATTGATGTAATGGAAGCCGACATAATGAGATTGGTTTTGAGCTTGCCAAGTAAAAGGACCAAGTCAATTGAGATTACAACTGATATATAAATATGATAAATTGATTTGGATATTGGGCATGGATTTTTGGGACCAATTGCTCATTGATCTAAAAGAAGGTGAGGAAGAGGAATATCATTAGACTTTGAAATGGTGTGATGTGCTCGGGTTTATAGTGGGTTTACACTTTGTGACATATTGCAGGTGTATTCGATGAAAGAGGGTGTGTGAGATCTGTTGCAAGATTTTCTCATGAGATAAATGAAGGGTACGGTCTAGAGTTTGGGCTTACCCTTAAACCTGGACAAAATATATATTGATTCCATATTTGAGAACTATTAACAGGTCAAGATATTGTTAATGAATGATCATATCTTGAGTTGGCATAAGAACAAGTGAAATGTGTAGAAATCTTGTAAAGATCACAGTATAGATCTGGGGTAGATATAGCCGCATAGTAGACATGTGTTGAAGGACCTATGAAGTTCATAGTACATGTCTTGTGAACATTAATGTAGACCTTTAACTAAACCCATTTATCCTACACCTGTGAGGGCTCCAACATTTTTACCTAAATCATTACACCTTACAAATTGAAAGCTGTGAAGTATAAACTCTTACTGGCATAAAGCAAATGGTGGAATAGAAAACAATAGAATACCATAGCTTCCAGTCACCACCCATGCGTACTTTTTGCTCTGTCGGGGAATGTAGAAAATGGTGTAAAGTATGTATGGACCCCACCCAGCTAAAGCAGGCGATGCCTTTTTGAAAATAAAGTTTCATCCCATTACACAGCTCTCCAAACAGCCACTGCTAAAACTTTCAACAGTGATAAATATGGTATGAAATTTGACTAACCACATTGGTAATGGGTATTTAAATATTATCAAAAAAAACCTATTCATTTCCTATTTCATCCCACTAATACTTATGACTAGCACATCAATAATTTATATCAAAACGGATCCCAGTGAAATCAGCTGAAGAAAAATGCTGGTAGTAGGCAGCATTGCAATAATTTACCCTTTCGAGTTCCATATGCTATAGAGATAAACCTTGATTAAAGGGTAAATTATTAGCAATATGGTTCATTCATAGCATAATGATGTAATAATTTAACCTTGATTTGAGATGGGATAGTTAGCAATAGTTTCATTTGACGAGATTGCAGAGTCTGTAACAGTTTTTGAAAAACTAGAAGTTCAATAATAGAGACCTATTGAAGTGAATCTAGACCAAAAATACAAATTCCTTACCTATCATGGAGAAGAAAGGTGCTTTAGAAGTTGCCACTACAAAAACAAAAATAGAGATTCTAGTCACTAATAAATGCACAACATGAGACCAACAATTTTCTACCTTACAATCTGAAAATTTGGCCAATGAGGTAGCGCTTTCTAGTCCCAAGGATCTTTTTGCATGATTTTGGATGCTCATGCAAAAGGGAAAAGCTTGGATGGATTCTTAGAGAAGGTGAAAGTTTCTATTCCAAAATCACAACATTAAAACTGAACAAATTAACAAAATAAAAGAAAGGTTAATTTGTCTGAATGTTTTAAACAATGATGGATTGAACAATAGTTATCTAGAGGGAGTAATGTCATATTAGTTTTCACCAAGATATCTCTCTAAATAAAGTTATTCTGAAGATGAAATAGGTCCATTTACATCTTCCAAATGGACCAAAATTTCCTCTCATAGTTAGAGATCAAATGCATCTATCATAAAATAATGGGACTTATTAAAGAGCATGCCATTCACTACTTCTGGTTCTCTACATTCTTAAAATCCCTAGGCTATACAATGTGTCCTCTGGTCATAGAATATAGCATTGGATTCTATCATTCAAAGGCTTGTCAATGTTTACAGTAAATCTCCTTCTAGGAAAAAATCAAATAGTAGAGTTTGTGGAAGAAGTGGGGTCTGCACTAGACTCGTTTGTAAATTATTTTCTCACTTCAATGTGTATTAACCATGAGGGCCATAATCAACATAAAACTCAAATTGGATTATGAATCATGAATCAAAAGCTCCAACTACAAATGAAAATAAACCTTTAATTGGACTACACTTTCTATTTGGATATTTTCAGTCGAACTCTATTTTTAAAAATTGTGGGGAGATTTGAAAATTTCCTATTAAAAAAAAAATCTTGCATGTGTTAGTTAAATGAAGAAATCAACAAACCAAAAAGGAAACCTAATATCATAAAATCTGAAAAGGAAGAGCTAGAAGGGTTGCTTCAAAAAGAAAACAACAATCTATAGGCTCTCAAGGCTCATCAAACTGAAAAGGAAGAGTGAGAAGGGTTGTTTCAAATGGAAAACAACAATATAATAGGCTCTCATGGCTCAACTCCTACAATCAGAGAAAAAAATTCACACAGATTTACAAACAAAACTTGCTGCAACTAAAGAGTTGAATAAAATGGAGGAATGATCAAATAGAAATCAAGTGTCTTTGAATGAAGATCTTGAAATCCAACTTAGGGTTGCTCAAGCTCAATTGAAATCAATTTAAAGAGAAAATACATCATTACAAGCATAATTTGAAAAGAAAGGAAGTTGTTTCCAAGAATTGGAGACCACATGCCCCGACCTGCAAATATAGCTAGAGAGTAGACACAAACTTGACACTTCGAGAGATGGAAAGATGGAAGCTTTAAAGTTTACACTACTTCATTGATGAGGATGAACTTCAAGTAGGAAAAAATAGATACTTCAGTTGCTGCCAAAAATATTAGTGAATGCCACCAAACAATTCTTGCTTTAGAGAAGAAAGTAAAGGTTCTTGCAAGCCCTAGTAACGATGACACTAGAGATGTTTCATAATTTTGTTAAAGTAGTAATTAAAAGTTGTAATGTTTATTGGAGTCTATTTCTATCACACTAGATATGACAGGTTGGATAATATTATGATGTGAAGCCTACATCTTAAATGAGATATCATGTCCATGTTAATGTTAGTGCTCGAAAAATTAGCATAAAACATATAAATATTCAATTAGAGTACTTGTTGTCTATGGAAGAAGAAATGACATCCTTAAATAAACTCCAGAAATAATGATACTTAATTGATGCCTTAGTGATGTCACAAGGTCAGTATGTAGATGGGACACGAAGATATATTAATTGAAATCAAATTATAAGTCTGAAATATCAACAACTCCTTGACCCCAAACCATTGACCAACCATCTGAATTCTGACATTCCATTGAGAGAATTGGTATAGCAAGAACGTTGTTCAAGCATCATGACCAAAATTATTACCATACCAATAATGTTAGTTCTACATTCCAATTTGATGTCTATATCCATTGTGTAAAAGGAAAGAATAAATTACTATGATATTACTTTCACCTTCCCTCCTTCTTTGGTAACTTATTAATAATATTAAATTCTTATAGTAAAAAGGTAACACTCTTTTTTATCTTTTACTTATATTTTTACTATGAAATGTTTTAGGGTGTTTGAGAGCAGTTTCAACTTCATTAAACTTTATACTAAGAAAATATAATTTCATATCTCATTTAAAATTAAGAAAAGAAAACATAATTTCATATCCCATTCATTTAGAATTAAGTAGATTTAACCGTGAAGATTGACAAGACTGCAACATTTCCATTGGAAGATTTCAATGCTTCCATTGGATTATCGTATGTATGAAAGTATCAGATAAAAAAAGATGTACCAAGCCTTTATATACTCGCAATGTTTAGGATTTTGGAAAGGTTTGCACTCGTTTTTCTCTTTGAAATGTATGGAGATGACTAAACAAAGATGTGAACCAAGTTTACATGAATTTTCTAAAAAACAATTAGATGAGTGGATACTCAAAATGTAGATGAAGTTAAGATAAAATCAGAGGAAAAAATGAATCATCTTCCCTCAGTGAAAATGAAACAGGACCAAGACTTCAATATCTACATGGAAAATTCAATTATGTGACAAAGATGTGGAATACCAACAACTATAGATGTTTTTTTCTAATATTTCAAAATTATACCATCTCAGTGATGTAATCCCCTATAAGTAATATCATGAAATATTGAAACCCTAGATTCCAATAACAGGTCGGGTGATTGTAGTTGGAGCACCAGATCTTAGGTATGTATGTATAACCTAGATGCCAATAACATGTTGGGTGATTGTAGATGGAGAACCAAATCTTAGGTATGTATGTATAGAATGGCATTAATATTACAGAAACAATACTGCAGAGTCTAGTTAAAAAATATGATGTTGTTGCAAAAAGAAGGAACCACTCAAAGTTATGTGAGAATCATCTTGTCAATTGCTTGTTTTTGTGTGTTCCTTTTTACATACCCAGTGGAGTAAGCACTATCATGAAAACTTTAAATCCTATCAGATGATAATTATAGGTAATTGGGTGAAAGTGGATGAAGGATTGTATGTATGCATAGAGAACACATAGAGTGTCATTCATATAATTGCATAAAATATCTATACAAAAAGATCACGTGTTTATTAAAAAATCAATGATAATAAGATTCAGAACATCTGGTCAAGCCATCAAGGCTTGATTTAGGAAACCAAGAGACTTTTGCATGTCAGTAATGTTAATAAAAAATAAAATTCAACCAACCCCTATACTTGAACATGTCTTTAAACAACTTCATTTGAATAAATTGCTTAAGATTCAAGAACATAAAATCAATTCCTTGAAATATATCTACTAGGAATTGTTTCATTATAGATGAACATATAAATATGCATATCATTTGTTTAAGATTTGTACAATATCTTGATGTCTACTATAAATGAAGCTAATACCATTACAACATGGTTGAAGGAGTGGATCTTTTATACCCTACAACTGGCAATCAGATTTATGCACCCTCTAGAAAGTGGGTGAATGTTTTGGTGCTTCTCATTTTCAGTTGCATTAGGTTGATCAGTGAACATTCAAGATTGGAAAGGTTTCTAGAGCCAATTTAATAGGTCAAAGGGACTGCATCACAAGTGCAATATTTCAAAAAAAAATTGGACAACATGTGATTGTGTATAACTTGTGAATAATGGAACCTATAATAAATTTTGAAAAAGCGTCAGCTCTAAGAGAAATTAAGTCAATGAAGAACGAATAGATAAAGATCATATGCACCCATATTCTACACATATTTTCAAAATCTAGTATCTTATAGATGATTTACAAGCATTCATTTTTATTTGTGCATAAACCAGTTTTACTCTAATGACAGAAATTGACCACATTCCACAAGCTCACTACATCTTTATTTAATATTGTATCTGTATAGAAGATACCCAGATTAAATGGATGTCATATTTGTCACACTGGAAAAAATGTTAGTTTGACTTGAATGGAATGTTGTCTATTTAGCAAATTTCCATTAGTTTGAATGGGACATTATTTGTTTAGCACGCTTCTACACAGAATTCTAAATGTAAACTAAGTAATTTCTAGCAACATGCTATATATTAAATTTAACAAACTAAGAAAATAAGAACTAGCCTAGCTAGTGTGAATGACAAAAACTAGGACACTCCTTTTGTATGCTTCCAAAGGTATTACTGTTAAATTTGCACTTTGGAAGTCTAGAAATTGAATTTCATGGTTGAAGATTAGTGTATCTTGGAATAAAAAAATTGAATAGTAAATTCCTCTAAATTCCATCCTATATTTCATGTCTATAAGTTTGAAATGAGGAATGATCGTGCCACAAGTTCCAATTTTAAAATCAAATCTACTTGAAAGTCTAATGAGGGTACCTTATAATAGACAAACTTGAGTGTAATTAAACACTGTAATACTGCTCTTTTCTTTAAAATTGGTCATAAATTTGAATCTTTATTTTATGACTGAATTTTTTGTTTCTAAATAACAAAAAAACATGACCCTCTCCTTGTAAATGCTAAAACACCCCCTGAGAGAATAAAACTTAAATCAAAATTAAATCATAATACAGTATGTAGTTCCATAAAACATGGCAATAAAGATGTTAGTAGATAACCTAGCAAACCCAACAGGTTAATGTCATCAGAATTGGCATTTGGACAGAGATATTAGCAAGAGCAATTTTTTATTATGTCATGAAGGCATAGATCACTCAAATGCATACTCACCCATGTTTAGCTTCAGATCTACTTCAACTTCTAGGTGGTGCTTTTGACTCTGCTACAGGCGAACGTGCAGCAGGGGAATGTGCATCATCTGCATCTGAATCACTCCCCAATGAGCTCCCAGAATCAGAATCTGGACATTTTAAACAAATTGGCCCATTTGTTATTATTTCATATAACAAAGAAAACAACATCGTTCATAAATACAACCATATCAAAATGTTGCACAACAGCTATTGAAAGAAAACATTTTCACCCTAAAACAAAGTGTATAGGTAAATCCAATACATACAATTGGAGTGTAGATTTAACAGTTTGACATACCGCTTGAAGAAGAACCCAAATCACTACTCGAGCTACTAGAACTACTAGAATTGCTTGCATAACCCCCATCCTTGTCAATCTCCACGGGAGGGAAATTTGTAGATGGCATATCATCATCTATGTCAACGTCTTGTTCTCCTTGTTCCCCTGTTTTGTGTGAAAAGAAAAAAAAATGGTCCCCTGTTCAGAAAATTCGAAAAGTAAATGTAGTTAACATTCAAGAACATACCCAACTCCTGCTGATACTTCTAAGGATGGAGATGCTAACATCTGATTTGTTGTTTCTACACTTCTCAATGGAGGCCGCGGCAACCACCATGTGATCCACACAATCGTCGATATGGAAGCCTTCCTGGGGTTTGAATACCGCAAAGGAAACCCTCATTCAAAAAAGCAAAATAATTGAAGAAAAAGCCTAAAATGGTGGGGTAAAGAGTTAAAACACAACCCAAAGGGCGGAAATAAAAAAGAACGGTATCAACGGACAACTCTCAATTGTACCTTTCTTGGCTTTCATTGGGGTTTCTCCTCCGGAAGCAACAGGAGACTGGCAATAACGAAAAAACACATTATCAGTGAGAAGAAAAACTTAGTTAGAATAATAACAGTCAGCATACAGAAACACTCCCTAAATTAGGGATAGCAAATTCATGGAGTCCAGTTGACCTACTATAACCACTTATGGGCACTAAAATAATTTTAACGAGCAAATTTCAATATAAAATGGGTAAATGGATCTAGTTCAACAAAATAAATAAATAAAAGGACATAGTAAATAAAAGAACTAACCCTTTCTCTTGCTGGAAGGTCCTCCATCCCAGTTGGATGTACTTGTTCTGCACCATTTTCCTTCTTTTTATTCTTGCTCATACTCTTGTTGTTATTATTGACAAACCTATCAAGTTCCCTAAGCGTTTCTATATTGAAGCTATCTATATCAACCTCAATCTCATCCTCCTGCTGACATAGGGATAGATTCCTTTTCTTAATAATCTGGACTATGTTCTCCAACTTCTCAGCGGGTAGACTTTGTAGGCTTGCACTCAACCTCTGCTTCTCCTGAAATGTCATCTCACTCTTATGAGGGTCTTTTGCCTTGGGTTTTTTGGGTGGTGCTGCGAAGGTGCGTAAAACACAGATTGATTCCATATTTGAAAACTATTAACAGGTCAAGATATTGTTAATGGTGGAGCATACACAGGGTGCAGGCAGGCTATGGTGGAGGACTGGTGGTGAAGGGCACGGTGGAGCACTAGTGGTGAAGGGCGGGGACATAAATTTGGAATAAAATAACCCCAAACATATTGGATATTTATATATTTAAAAAAAACCATTTTTACCCCTAATATACCACCAATATATTGACTTTTAATTTTTAATTTTTAATCACCCCAATATGAACGGACGTGATATCATATTGGTCCCTAGGTGACGCCCCCGTGGTTGGAGAGGGTATTCTCATCTTGGTACTTTTATGTAGATGACTTGTTCCTTACTGAGTAAGATAATATCATTGAGATGTGAAAATGAGATCTAGCACTAGATTTTAAGTTAAAGGACATTGACATGATGCACTACTTTTTGGGATTAGAGGTGTTGTAGAAGACATGTGATATTTTCTTGGGACGAGGAAAATATGCACTTGATAGTTTGAGTAGATTCATTATGGTCGATTGCAAAAATATGTATACACCTATGATCACCAATCTAAAAAGGTTAGATTCTTCTGAGTCACAGTTTGTGGATCCTATATTGTATAGGAAGTTACGTGGGTCATTGATGTATTTGGTAAACACTAGGCCAAATAAATGCTTTGCTATGAGTACCTTGATCTAGTTTATGGTTGAGAAAAATGAGTGTATATTGGGTTGCAATGCTTGTCCTGAGGTATCAACAAGCTACTGTGGAGTATAGAATAAGGTATGTTGAGAGTGGTGGAATGCAAATATAGGATTATACATGTTAAAGATGATGAAGTTGCAAGACCCACTCTTAGGGAGGATGGTACCCTAGTAAGTTAACTATGGTTTTTAGTCAATGAAACAGGTAGAGTAAGTCCCTATAAGGTACCCTAGGGAACCCGGGAGTCTCATGGGGTTCTTTGTCTCTAATCAAGAAGGTTGATGCCATGGAAAATACCCTAACATGTGGATAGGGACCCTATATGTCTCTAGGGTATTCTTGTATGGGACCAAATAGTTTATTGGCAATGAGGATGAAGAACATATTATAGGTTGATACAAAGACATTCTGGTGTGGGACTGGGCTGATTCTTGGTCTACAACTTAGTGGTTCTTGCAGGTAAATACCTAGTCAGTTAACCAGGTGCACCTTGGTCAGTTGACCAAGATGATGATGTGTAATTTTCTCTTCTCATAAACGATTATTTCTAGGTTGTTTCTCAATGTAATTTCCGCCCCTTGATAATGTCACTAGCACTTTACCTTTAGGAGAAGTGTGGAGGACCAAACGATTACATCATCGAGTTTGGACCTTCCTTATAGGGTGATGATAAAACTCATAGTTTTTATATGGAGCATGTGTCGATAATATACTTTGAGAGAGAAATATTAAAGCCTTTGGTCTCATTTCCCCACATTGATGGTACACCTTGGTATTGTGGGTAAAAGTGTTGTTTCCTCACCTTGATGGTGCATCTTAGTATTATCAGGAAAGGGGTTGTATTCCCACCTTGATGTGACCCTTGTTAGTGAATTATGGTCTTATGGTTTCCTATTGGTCCTAATGTCCATATTGTTTGTGGTATCTTGACCCATTTACTATGATGTCTTAAATTTATTATTTTTATTGTATGACCACTTAACCATTAGTACTCTATCATAAGTAAAGGTAACATTATTTTATGTTATGATTAGCAATTATCATAAAATATAGGGGTACTTAACTGAACCTTCTATAAGGAATATTAATTCCATAAATTAAGCCATAAAGTTCATTTAGTGTGTGTCTTGACAATGAGAGGATTGAATATTTGATTCTTGAATGCTCTAAGGATTAGTTGTTCCTCTACTTGAAATTTGAGGTTTTCTTATGGGATTATGCTCTATGTTTAGGTTTCTTGTTTCTCATATTTCCCTTTGAGGGATACTTCCTTATCATCTAAACCTTTGTTGGTTTTACAACATTGTCTAGGGTTGTTGCCACTATTTTTCAGTGGGTCATGGCCCTTTCTTTTTTTTGCTAGTGTGGTGTAGAATCTAGTCATGCATTTGGCCATATTGAGTCAAGACTTGAGTTTTGTTATGCATTTATCTTGAATTGTGGCCTCTTTGTTGACTTCTAGACTTAGCATTAATCTCTTATTGGCTTCTAGACTTAGTCGTGACCTTCTACTAGCTAGTAGACTAGGGTTGTCACCCTTGTTGGCTTTCAAGAATTGAGATGTGATATCTTATTGTTGTTAGAGTTGGGTCATGGCTCTCTTACTATTGTCAGACTTGATTCCCTAACCTCTTACTACTGTTAGAATTGAGTTGTGATTGTTTTACTACTATGAGAGTTGGGATGTAACTCCTTTTAGGCCTCTAAGTTGTGCAATGATCTTCTATGGATTTTATATGATTCGGTTGTGATGATTTTTAGTTTTCTAAGCCTACTTGACATGTTTTTATCCTACTGCAACATGCTGATTGTATTAAAGGGTGTATTTATGTGTATGGGTTAAAGCTACCATTGAAATTTTAAAGCTGTTGTTAGATTGTCCTAAATATTGTCCTTTATAGAACCAAGGGTTTGAGGTTTCCATCCTTCATCTGGACTATTTGGTTAAGCGTCTTGAGTTCTGTACTTGTTCAACTTTAGCCTACAATTTCTCTCTTAGGTATGTCCACAATTCCTTTGGTGACTTGTATTCAAAAGAAAAGGTCTAATCTAAAGGATATATGAGTATAAGGAAGGCCTAAACCAATAATGTTCTTCCCATTTACTAATGGTGTTTCATAGTTTTATTTAACTTGTTTATTAGACTATCTTTAAGATACTACTATTGTTGTTTATTGTTCTTATGTGCTTTCAAATTTAACAAAGGGACCTATGGGTGTGTTAAGGTTGAAAGAGATGAAAATCATGTTTTAATTTTATTACATTTGTAATCTCTTGTATCTACTATTGATTTTGATTTTGATTTTATGCATTAAAGTATAAATTTTTAAATTTTCTATATCAGACCATAAACTAACACAAAATTATATAATACAGGCTTATACTAGGAGAGGATTACAGTGGATAGGAAAAGAACCTTAGGGTGCTGCTTCAACTTGAGATCAACAATAATTTCATGGTTTAGCAGGAAGTAGACATCAATGGCCACTAGTACAAAATGAGGTATTAGTTACTAGGTGACTAAAAATTCTAGTCACCAAAGGTTTTTCAAGTGATTTACTACTAAATATGAGCAATTTTGATTGACCCAACTATAAATGACTAAAATTAACGACTAATTTAGTCACCAGTTAATGAATATGACTAGATAATAACTGACAGAGTTAAAAATAACTAACATAAATGAATAATTTAGTCATGGCATAAAAAATCACTAGCTAGAAGAATATGAATTAGTCATTTATGTTAGTCATTTTTATTTCTGTCATGGAAAATTTCATATTTGACAATGAAGTGTAAATTTTGTAAATTTTCTACCTTCTATTAGTAAAATTGGTGTCATGCACCATGATATTTAGAGATCCAACAAAGTATATGCACAAATTTTATCTTGAAAATCTTTATCCCTGCAGCACCATTGAATTATAAAACTTGGTTAAGAGTGTTCCAAAGGAATATTAGGTTCCTACGTCAATTATGAATAAGGCACTAGAACCAGTACCATATCGATACATAGCTAGAACAGTCATAACCCTACATCCCCTTGAGAACCGGTCATTCAAATGCGCCTCCTCCACATAGACTTACCAAATGCATCCAAAGCATGTCCAAAAAAACACATCAACTTTAGATATGTGGGCTAAAGGTATCGTTCGACCCCTACTCTCCTATTTTTGCACTCGATAACCAATTTTTGTAGATGATAGGTCGATTCAGGATCTCACAGTGACTAGTTAGAGCACTTCAAAGGTATGGTTCTTGCTGCTCCAATCATGTTCATTACTCCAATCAATGACCAGTTGTTATGGAATTTTACACGTTTCAATGCTACCAGAGTTACTACTTCCACTTCACATTGAAAACTATCACCATCTCTAGCCTATGCTCTCGTAACCATATGCATTTTGAGCTTTCAGCCTAGGAAAAGCATGAGCACCCTCGTGCAATGCCACTATTTTCAAAGGTCACTGGTTTGTGTACATCACCATTCCTCACACGCTCCAAAGGAAAGCTGAAGAACACATTAGAGGAGGTGTTGAAACTTTGCAAGAAGGTTTACTTGTTGTAGATGTTATTATAGAGAAGGGGTCAAACAATACCTTATACCCACAGATCCAAAGTTAACATGTTTTTTTGGACATGCATTTGATGCATTTGGAAACTCTACGTGCATGATGCACATTCGAATAGATTTTTATCAAGGGGATGTAGGGCCCTCATCTGTGGTTGTCACCGGTCACCATCCAGAAGAGTATTGATTGGATTTTGGTACCGATCGGAGTCGATGATTTGGACGAGAAGTGGCAACGACGACCGGCTTTTGGCCCAAATTGTCAACTTCGTAAACTACTCCATTTATAAAACTAAACAACTTATATGATAATTATTTAAAAAACATAATGTGTAACCAATTAGCATAATTTATATAATAAAATAATAAAAATAAAACAAAAAAATCTATATAATTTATATTGTTAGAATATAATCCATCAGGATTATTGTAAATAAATAATTAAATAGGAATTTGAATAGTTGCCCGGGAAGGTGAAAAAGCTGGTTCTCAACCGCCTCATTGTAATCTATAAATTAATGTTTTAGTCGTGAATAGAACATTGAATTGGGAGTTATTACCAACAAGTGGTATCAGAGCCTGGCTATCCGCCTGCCATAACTCCTAGCTGCATTGCATGCTTGCCATTCTGCCTGCGCTGCCATTCTGCTTGCCAGACTATCACTCTACCAGCTGCGTGTGTTTCTCCTCGAGACCTGCGTTATGGATTGAGTCTAAAATAATATTCACAATGTTTTTGTGAGAATCCACCATTCAGTCTGCCTCTGCGTTATTTTCAGTGTATACCTAACCCTAATTTTTGCTGGCCACCTCTTCTTCATTCCCCATCGCTCCATTATTTGTTGATACTGCTGCGTGGAGTCTTTGCTCTATTTTTATGCTGTAACAACATGGAGCCTGCCTGAAGGCACTGCTGCGTGGATACTTCTCCTGCATTGCAGCTAGCATTGAATTTGGATCACGTTGTGCGAATCGTAGTAGTAAATTTCATCCCACAGTGCTCAATGTTCTTGAAATAAGAAAACAGTTTGATGAACGTGCTTGTCAACAAAAATCTCCACGATTAAATGTATTCTTCTCAGTTCAACTAGCAGATTGCTTCTTTAATCTATCATCTCTGTTGCTTCCCTTCTTCATTTCCTGCTCTATATGCATGCAGCGTGGAGTATGAGCATGGAAGCGTGGAGTATAAGCATGAATGGAGTATGTGCTGTGTATTGGAGCTTCTGTTCATATTTTTGCTGTTGCGACCGCTTTAAAGAATGAATATCACTGTTTTTTCCCTTTTCTACATGAAGTCTAGTATCCTCCACCTGCGATTTGAACTGTGCCAGGTCTGTCTCCAATCTGGGAGGGTCGTGAGCCAACCCTTTGCTAAAATCTGCGAAGAATGAAGAGACTGTGGTCTTGCTACTTTGTTAAATGAAGAAGCTGTTTGTATTTGACCGTTGGGATACGAAAACCCTAATTTTAACCTAATTCCTGTGCATAAAAGAAGACTGCCATTTCCAGCGTGGGCTGTGTTGAAAACTGCTGCCTGAGAGATATAATACTGAAGACCGCGTTATGTATGCTGCATGAAGATCCTGCATCTATTTTTCTTGTGCTACGACCTGCCTGAAGAGACCGGTGGCTGCGTGGAGGAGACCTGCGTGGAGCTGCATCTGAACCTGCGTGGAGAATGAGCCTGAAGGCTGCTGTCATTTGATGCTTGTGTGAAGTTTATGCTGCGAGCTATGAGCTGTATGCTGCGTGGAGAAAACTGCCCAGTGCTGCACGTTGCATGTTGAGTTCTTGTGACTGCCTGCGTTGAAGCTCTCCTTTGATGCTGCGTTGAAGTGACTGATATGAAGATATATGTTAAAGGCTACGATATAGTGAGAAGCGTGGAGGAAGGAAACCCTAAACTCCAGACTGCTGATTGCCTTGCTGGTGCCTGGGATTAATATGGATTTTGCAAGAAAAAAACCAGTTTCCATATTCTTCGATATGTTATACTATTCATAGGTGTGATGAACAGTTTGTTTTCATTTTATGATATCTATGATGACCTTATAACGAGAAGAGTCAACTCAAGTGACGCAGAAAATTTTCCGAACTTTGCCCATGCCCTTGCAATGGCATGGCCTGGGGAGTCATATGGGGATTCATATCTTTTATATTTCTTTGTGCATCGATATACATTGGTCTAGTCATCTCGTCTTGAGCACATTCTATCCTCAAGGTGTGCCTGAGAAAAGTGTTGTAGTCCAGGATAAAGTTTGGGCAAATTTCGTTGTTTTACTATATTTTTAAGGAGATTGTTATAAATCATTGCAAAGATTGTTGGTGCATAAAACAAATTATATTGTGAAGAAAAATTGTAGCCAATTGACCGTATTCAGGATTGCTCTAAGAAAGCTTGCAGCTGTTGCTACCGCTGCTCCAAAAGAAGAAAAGTTGCAGAACCAGATCCACATCTTTTAGACAATCACAATGGCAAGTTATAGTTATGATTGAGGTATCATTGTAATTTTTCATATGAAGATTTGAATTGTCCATGTAAACAACACTCTAAAGTAAATTACATGGAGATGTGTTGAAAGAATTCTAATCCTGTGTTTCTTTGAGAGGTGTGCCTCTCCCTCACCATCACCTCTGTAAATCACCTTGGCAGAGACTGTAGACCTGCAAGGTTATTGTTTTTCTCTTGTCATATCAAGTTTATAATTGTAAATTACACTAACAATTGTAAAGATGCACTCTTTGGCATCTATTATTGGTACTGCCCTTGCCGGCAAAGACCAATCCAAAGACCCTTCCAAGGGAGATTGCGGCATAGAGAGAGGCAGAAGAAGAAGAAATTTCAGAGGCAGAGGGGGCAGAAGCAAAAGATCAGATTTGTAGTGCAAGCATTGTGGAAAGACTGGGCATACATCAGATCAGTGTTGGGCTTCATGGGATTCCATCAAAGATAAGCACAACCAGAAGAAAGATGACCAAGATGCTAGTAAATCTTTTGATTCTTGTATTGTTGCACATTGTAATCTTGGATTTAATGAAATAACTTCTCTTTCATCTTATAAAGATTGTTGGCTGCTTGATACTGGTGCAACATCACACATGACATTTAGAAAATACTGTTTTGAAGAATTGAATGAAATAATAGACGGCATAGTTTACTTTGCAGATAAGTCAAGTATTAAACCAAAGGGAATGGGCACCATTCGACTGAAGATGCCTGGATTCCCTGATTTCTTGTT
>LPNX010419340.1:37356-96378 GCA_001517045.1 Pseudotsuga menziesii
GTGTACCAAACAACTCTCTACCCACCTCTACGGCAATGACATCGGCCATCTGCACCCACCTCTACAACAATAGCATTCATGGCTGATGGTCGATTTTCCTGAACCATCATCCTTCAATGGAGTCAATTACTGCTCAACCTGCTCGTTCGTGCAAAATAGATTGTCTGTTTGCACCAAACATAGGTGGATTTGGTGGGTTATGGATATGGATATTGGTGATATCCATCGAAGAGATTGGTATGGATATTCACCACTGTTGAGATTTTACAATTTTGCTATTTAATTGCCATAACTGCCATGTATAAAACAAAATTAGAGAGAAATTGGAGGCTCTTGAAGTGGTGAGCCACGAATTGTGCACCTATGGCATCAAACTCTCCTTCTTTGCTTACAAAATCCCTGGTAATTTTATTGATTTTCTGTGAATTGATAAATTTTTACTGGTTATAATAGTGAATTTTGAATAACAACCCATATGTGTTGTGCGGTCGACAGCTACTCCAATAATTTTCCATGTTGCTTCTTATTCCTTTTTGCACTAAACTATTTTTTGCTAGCACAGAGGTTAAATTTCATCATGCCACTGGGATGGAATCACGGTTTATCATTGTAAAATCCGAGAAGTTGGCTGACGTGGTTTTCTTTGAACAAGAGATTATATTGAGGTGCACAAGTGAAGGTGACAATACAAAAAAAAGGTAATGATTTTTCCTATTACAAAAGATGGATCTTTCCTATTACAAAAAGAATGCCCTATGCTATCAAATGAGTAGGTTCTTCTTCAATTTGGAAGCAACAAAAAAATCTTACTAGTGATTGTTGAATTCGTCCAAGTTCAGAAAATGCATTCCATAATTGGATAAAACCTATAGTTCCTAAAAAAATATTAAACTTAGCACAAAATATTGTTTTCCTGGGTTTTTTTATGAGTAATGGAATTTTAGAGTAGACGAAGAGCATTGGTCATCCTGTTATTGACAAAAATTTGATCACAAAGATAAATTCCATTGAAAAATTGTTTCGGCTACCTTTTGTCATGAGCGACCACACTTTAGACCAAGTAAAGAATTTAGATGTTTCTGAATAGAGGAATTTTTTTACTTGTGGTAGTCTTGATAATATTTTGGTCGAATTAAAATCTGTGAAACCATACCTCTCACCAAAGCTACAAGAATTATATCTACAATGGCAGACTTTTTTCTAACTTTAAACCTGATGAGATCTTAAGCAGTGTAGTTTTTTTCATTAACACATGGAAATACCTCTACTCTTCTATCTACAGAGATGGGAAAGAAGAATTCATCCAAAATGTCTTAAAAATGATTAGGAAGGATATGTTACCCTCGCTTAGGAAAAATATTGAATCGGAAAAACAACCAGTAGAAAAACTTAGGGAGTAGCAGTTCAAAAATGAAAAGGAAAATTTTCTTACTCAAACAAAGGAAAAAAAGTCCCAAAGAAGAGTGCTTGGAAGAAATGGGTATATTGAAATCTTCTCTGTTGGATGGTCATATAAGGGGTTAGGACCATTATAGGCAAGCTTGCAAATTTCAAGTGAAGAAGAAGAAAATCCGAGTATATAATGGATGATTGTAGATAAGGCACCAAAAAGAAAAAATGTAGTTGAGTTAAATTAAAATTCCATGCATTCCTTTACCCCATATTTCTCAAACACATTTGAAATAGTGTGTTGTGATCCTAATATAGAATATATAAAAAAGGTGGCATTTCTGAGATCGGGTGATTTGTTGTTTTTTATCCAAGACAAAGAACTTAATAGCCTAAACTTGTACATGTCCCTGAAGCTAGGACCATTTCTACATGGGAGCAATCCTATTAGCAATTTTAAATGGGGTTTTGATTTGGTATATTTTGATGAATGCACCCTATTCTTGGCTTTATACGATGCTCAAGTATCCAAGGTTTTAATATACAAGTTTGACGAATCATTTCGGAAAATAGACTCAACAGGTGTAGAAATTATGCTCGAATTGTTTTTTGGGAGCACAAATATAATATGGATACAATGTATTCCTGGGAAAGTAGAATTGCTTCTAGTTGATGACACAAATACAATTAGGGTTGTAGAGCTTCATCATCATCCTTTCATGAAACCTAAGCATATTACTTTCTCTTCAGGTTTTTAAAATTCTTTCATTTCGGGGGATGGTTCCTTTCTCTTTGTCTTTAGGACATCTACAATGTGTCCAACTCAGAAAGAGAAATGCATTTCATCTTCTTCTCAATAAACTTACCAAGAAAGCAAGGCAGGACCAGAGTTTGAGATCAAAGTTTACATGTTAGGTGATTCCATGTCCTTTTTGAAGAATATCTCGTTGGATATAAATGTTGAAGATGTTAATGATTTACAGGTAAATCTTGTATTCTATGGTTGTTAGATTCACCTTGTATACTCCAATATTGTTCCTGGACTTCATTCTTCAAATATATTAAATCTAGTTTCAGCAACTAAAGTTTTGGAGTTTCAAGAATTAGAAAAACACAAGTCAAATTCAGGAGGAGATTGTAAGTATTCCATGGACTAGGACTCTTAGAAGACTTGTGCTACATTAGACTACATTTATCACATTTTTGATAAGTATGTTGTTAGTTATGCACTCTGTAGAGGAAGTATTATGGATATTACCTTCCATGTTTTCTTAAATTCAAAATATACTCCTCAAGGAGATGATGGGAAAATAAAATCTAAAGAATACTTGAAGATTCTTATTGAACGATTAGAGAAAGAAAAAGGAAAGGGTTTTTCAAATCTTAGGATTTAGTTTCAAGTTATCATGTCTGAAAGCTAGGACTCAAATGGTGTAGATTTTTTGTTCCCTTTTTATAAAAAAAGCCTCTGGGAAAGTGGATTGTCAACTTATTTGTCTTGAACCCATCCAAATAACTCAGGCGTAAAACAATGGACTGCAACCCTTTCTTGATGGGCTTCAAATACCTCCACACTACACTTATGAAGATAACATATCAACAGGAAACTTTTTGCACTTTGGATTATACGATGTTGTCTTGAGTCAGTGGGATGGTGAAATCAATGTGGTCTCATCAATGGGAAAAAAGGTAGTGAGAATTCATACTTACTAAACCATCTATCTGGCTCCCTTCTTGATGTAGCAGGGGATAGATGCAATAATGGAGTGTGGATGACAACATGGATGGATTCAAAGTGCCTCTATGTACTTATGGCCTTTGAGGGATTGGTGAGTTTTGAGAGAATAGAGGAAGAATATATGTTACTCTCATTCCTAAATGTTACCTTGAGTAATTTGACAATTTTCAACAAGAAGGTTTGTTTTGTGAATGGTCTTATTTGTTTGGTTTTTCTAGTTTGTTTTTATCATACTTTAGTGGCCTCACCTCCTTCCTTTAAATTGTCATAACTACTCAAATATTAGTTACTAATTGTGGTATTTTGTTTCTTAATTAGGATTTTCATCGTACAAGGAGACTGAAGATATCTTCCGGCGTTTCCAAAGTGGGGTGAACTTGGTGAAGAATGATGAAAATATATTCAAGGGACTATTTTACATTTCTCTCAAGGATGTGGACATATCTGATGTAGAGGAATTAAAAATTGAATTCCATTTTAAACTTCTACAAATTTCTAAAAGATCTCATGAATTTTTTTTGACAAAGATGTATGGAGGAATGGTTGAAATTGCTGCAATGCATCCTTTTACTCGACAAGAATATCATCAAGAAATTCTATATGATATTTCTTTTACTATAGAATACGAGCTGTGACGTAGTTATGAAAGTGGTCATGCCTTTTTGAGGTATTTGAAGCTTGTTATTTCCTAGATAGCAGCGAAGGATTGGACTCCTGTATATTTGAGAGGTGTTGCTATGAAGGTTGATATCCTTCGCAGGAACTTGGATTCTACTGTGAAGGAAGGATGCCTTTATTTTCTAGGTACCAACAAGGTGCTTATGAATTTTGATACTTAGGAGGTGGTATATGATGCTCCAATAGAACTTGGGGATCTCTTCATTGATTTGCAGGACACTAGCTTGGAGCTTGCAGCTCTATATGATACAACATCAAATGATAAAATTTTGTGTTATCTCAGGTCTAGTCTACAAAGTGTCTTTGAAAGAAGAGGAAAATATGGTGATCTATGGAAATATAAATTTTAGGACTTCTAGGGGCATTAACTGAGAGATGGCATGTTCGATTTCAAAATTGGCATTGCAGCAACATTAAAGAATTTTCTAGTAGCAATGATGTACAAAAGTTGCAACTGGAGGAAATTTTATCCCTAACAGAGTTAAAGTAGGGACTTTTAGTATGTAGTTGTAAGTGTTTTGTATGTTTTTGCCATGTTTTTTACAGAAGGGCCATTTCTCTGATCACTCTTGTATGAGTAACCATGTTTGTGTTGAGAAGTGCACATATTGTTCTCTTGAATTAGATGAAGAAAATGAAGTGGAGGAATGTTGGAATTTGGTAGGTCACGATGGGAATCATGATTGCAAAAAGAAAAATCATACATGTATGGAGATATGTTCTTTCTTTGACAGATCATCCAATTGCAGCAAATATTTTTGCTTGAAGGTTGGACATGAAGTTCTTCATAAGTGCAATTCACCACAGCACATGTGCAAGATAAAGTGTTCTCTTCCAAGCTACAAAAATCCTCGTGCGATACAAATTGAGCTCGGGGATCATGACAATACAACAATACTTGCTCTAGAAATGCAAGAGATGAAGGAATATATAGTGGATAGGATTCTTCAATATGTTGTAGTAGGTGGAACAAATTACTCTTCTAGTCTGAAACTGGAAAAAGAGATAAGTTATCTGGGATCCAGTCATCTTGATGTGGTCAAGAAGAAGCCAATGGTTATATTTTTGAGTGATGGTGGAAATAATGATGGCGGAGATCCTCTTCAGTTTGTGAATGGACTGAAGACAATAGAACCACAAATGATATTCCATACAGTCATGTTTGGAACAGATCCTAGAGTGGCTATTTTGGATAAAACGACATGAATTTGTAATGGCTCTTTTCAACATAGTATTGATGAACCGTAGATAGCACGAACCTTTTAGAATATAGCAAATAGTATGAAGCCTAATGTTGCAACTTTAATATGATGATGGTTCCTCTCAATTCTGAGGTCAAATTTATAAACTTCATTATAAATTTTTTCCATTATAGAATCTAGTTTTTTTAGTAATCTGCAGAGGCCTTTGTGAATTCTTTTTTATCCTTTGATATGTTGTGGTCTAGGAAAGCAACTAATATTTAAATTACAACTATCATTTTCTCCACACTCTTGTCAAATTAGTGAAATGAATTCTACACTTTCTTAGACGAAGTAGGCAGAGTTTTGGTTATTATCCTAGTTGCGTAGAAGATAGACACAATGAAATCTATTTTGAATGAGCACAGATGGTAATTTGTTTTGTAGTTTTTTCTTAGATTCAGATGGTACATGTCTTGAGATATTCACAGGTGATAAGAAAATGCTATGAGTTTCTGAAAATGGATTCTCATTGGATTTTGTTTAGGGAGTTATGACATACTATCTTTTGAGGCCATGAGTTTTGTGACAGCCTTAAGATGTGTTATCATGCGTTTTCTCCCTTTTCATTAGATATATGTTGTGCAGTGGAATGGAGTTATCTCTTTCTGTGATCCAGATCCTCGGTTTTGAAAAATATGGAGAATTTGTATCCATATTTGTATATTGGTAACTTAGGTCTATCTGAGTCCTAAGGGTGGGTTGCGTTTCCCTATTTTTTTTGAGGTCATGAGAAGATGACGAAAACTCATGGCATTTGGAGATTGCAAAGTCTATTATATTTTTTATAAAACTAACTATTGGCTAAAATAATGTTGTACTCCATGAGTCTCTTCCCTTATGCTTGTGATAAGTAGATTCTCTGGAGCCTTTCTTACTTCTCTAGCCCGTTGCATGTAAAAAAAACACTATCATATTTAATTCATAAATCCTTCTCCATGGGTAGACTTGACAGTTCCACATTATCAATGCTCAATCTGTCTTGGGTCATTAGGGCCCTATTTTCCTTTTGACCATGTAAGTTTTGGAACTATATGGTTAAGGATATATTTATCGTATCATGTAGGTGTTTATCATGGATGGGAATATTTTAATGAGTGTAAGGGTCTGTTTGTTAATAAAAAATATGTTTGCATTTGTTGTTACTTGTTGAGGCTTGGATTATATTCGCATTTTCCACTATTTTAGTTGTCTCTCTAGTATTGAGCTTTGGGTTCTTGTTTTTATAAAAGAATGCTTGCATTTTTTTTGGTACGGGGAAGAGTATCTACTCCTATGCACAAGAATATTCATAGTGATGGAGACAGCTTAACTCCTTGCCACCATATAGTATGTTTAACGAAGCAGTAAGAAAAACCATATAGATTAGAACCTTAGAGGGAGTGGTGAACTAGAGAGACTATGTACTAATATTTGCATCTTCTTGGGAAATGGGGTTGTTGAATGGCAACAACCTGGATCTCTTAAGTGTGCCCCTTGTCCTCTTGTTCTTTGCATTCCTATGACCCTTTCTATGATCTATGGATGGTGTTTAGTAGGCAGTAACATATTTCATTAATTTATGGAATCTCTTTCAGGATGGTACAGGTTGAATGAGAAACTATATGGCATTTTTGCACCTTGAGAAACTCGTAATATCAGGTGGGGTTTGAAATTGAAATTCCTTGTCAATTTAGTTGCTGTGAGTTGCAGCTCTTTTGGATTGGACCTTTTCTTCCAACTTCTCCATCTTTTGGATTGTGGTGGTTTTGTATCTACCAGTAAACTCTAATTCTATGTGAAGTACTTCAAAGTTGTGGCCTCGTTTGTGAGTCCTTGATAGTAGAGCCAAATAGCAGAGAATCCCCCTCACTAGACATGATAGAAGATACTTACCTAGTCACTTGTTTCATCCGTACACTAAAAATTTGCCTCCTCATTTTGTCCCTTTGTTAACAAGGGAGGGTGCACTAGTACAAAATGAGGAATTAGCTACTAGCTGATTAAAAATTCTAGTCACCACATGTTTTTCAAGTGATTTACTACTAAATATGAGCAATTTTGATTGACCTAACTATAAACGACTAAAATTAACAACTAATTTAGTCACCAGTTAATGAATATGACTAGATAATAAGTGACTAAGTTAAAAATGACTAACGCAAATGACTAATTTAGTCACAACATAAAAAATGACTAGCTAGAAGAATATGAATTAGTCATTTATGTTAGTCATTTTTAATTATGTCATGGAAAATTGCATATTTGACAATGAAGTGTAAATTTTGTAAATTGTCTACCTTCTATTAGTAAAATTCATGTCATGCACCTCGATCTTCAGAGATCCAACAAAGCATTTGCATGAATTTTCTCTTGACCATCTTTATCCCTACTACACCATTGAATTAACAAACCCGGTTAAACGCATTCCAAAGGAATATTAGGTTTCTATATCCATTATGAATTAGGCACTAGAACCAGTACTATATCAATACCTAGCTAGAAGCATCATAGCCCGACATCCCCTTGAGAACTGGTCATTCAAATGCACCTCCTCTACTTAGACTTACCAAATGCATCCAATGCATATCCAAAAAAACACATCAACTTCAGATATGTGGGCTAAAGGTATCGTTCGACCCATTCTCTCCTATTTTTGCACTCGATACCCTATTTTTGCAGATGATAGTTTGGTTCAGGATCTTGCAGTGACCATCAAAGCGCTTGAAAGGTATGGATCTTGTCACTCTGATCGTGTTCATCACTCCAATCAATGACCAGTTGTTATGGCATTTTACATGTTTCAATGCTACCAGAGTTACTGCTTCCACTTTACATTCACAATTATCACCATATATAGCCTATGCTCTCATAAACATATGCATTTTGAGCTTTCATCCTGGGAAATGCATGATCACCCTCCTGTAATGCCACTATTTACAAAGGTCACTGGTTTTTGAAATCAACATTCCTCACATGCTCCAATGGAAAACTGAAGAAAACATTAGAAGAAGTGATTAAACATTGCAAGAAGGTTTACCTGTTGTAGAAATCGTTGTAGAGCAGGGGTCGAATGATACCTTCAACCCATAGATATGAACTTGACGTGTTTTTTTAGCCATGCATTGGATGCATTTGTTAAGTCTACGTGCAGGAGGCACATTCGAATGGCTGGTTCTCGAGGGGATGTAGGACCCTCATCCGTGGCTATCGTCGGTCATCATCCAGAAGAGTATTGATCAGATTTTAGTACTAATTGGAGTCAATGATTTGGATAAGAAGTGGCAACAATGACCGGCTTTCGGGCCAAATCGTCAACTCCGTAAACTACTCCATTTATAAAACTAAACAACTTATATGATAATTATTAAAAATAATAATATATAACCAATTAACATAATTTATATAATAAAATAATAAAAACAAAACAAAAACAAAACAAAAAATATATTTTATATAATAAAATAATAAAAATAAAACAAAAAGAAAAAAATCTATATATCTATTTGCATTTGCAACTCTACCCAACTAGTGTACCAAAAAACTCTCCACCCACCTTTACAGAAATGACATCGGCCATATCCACCCACCTCTACAACAAGGGAATTCATGGTCGATGGCCAATTTTCCTGGACCATCATCCTTCAATTCAGTCATTTACTACTCAACCTGCTCGTTCGCACCAAATAGCCTGTCCGTTGGTGCCAAACATAGGAGGGTTTGGTGGGTTATGGATATGGATATTGGTAATACCGGTTGAAGAGATTGGTATGGATATTCACCATTGTTGAAAGTTTACAATTTTGCTATTTAATTTCCATAATTGTCATGGATACAACAACATTAGAGAGAACTTGGAGGCTCTTGAAGAGGACGGCCATGAATTCTATACCCCTGGCATCAACATCACCTTCTTTTATTACAAAATCCCTAGTAAGTTTATTGATTTATTGTGAATTGATAAAATTTTACTAGTTATAATAGTGAATTTTTCATGGTCGAATAGCTTCTCCAATAATTTTTCATGTTGTTGCTTATTCCTTTTTGCACTAAACTACTTTTTGCTACCACAGAGGTTAAATTTCATCCCGCCACTAGGATGGAATTAGGGTTTATCATTGTAAAATATGAGAAGTGGGCTTACCTAGTTTTCTTTGAAGAAGAGATTATATTGAGGTGCACAAGTGAAGGTGACAATACAAAACAAAAGGTAAGGATTTTTCCTATTACAAAATATGGATCTTTCCTATTACGAAAGAAACACCCTATGCTATCAAATGAGTATGTTCTTATTCAATTTGAAAGCAGCAAAAAAATCTTCCTAGTGATTGTTGAAGTCATTCATGTTCGGACAATGAACTCCATAATTGGATAAAACCTATAGTTCCTAAAAAATTACTAAACTTAGCACATAATATTTTTTTCTTGGGTTTCCTTACGAGCAATGGAATTTTAGAGGAGACAAAGAGCTTTGGTGAGCCTCTTATTGACAAAATTTTGATCACAGAGAGAAATTCCATTGAAAAACTGTTTCTGCTAGCTTTTCTCATGAGCGACGAGACCATACTTTAGAAAACGTAAAGAATTTAGATCTTTCTAATATGAATAATTTTTTTACTTGATGTAGTATTGATAGTGCTTTGGCCAAATTAGAACCTATGAAACCAGACCTCTCACCAGAGTTGCAAGAACTATATCGGCAATGGCAAGGACATTTTTTCTAACTTTAAACCTGATGAGATCTTAAGCAGTGCAATTTTTTCCATTAACACATGGAGAGATGGGAAAGAATAATTCATCCAAAATGTCTTATCAATGATTAGGAAGGATATGTTACCCTTTCTTAAGAAAAATATTGAATACAAAAAACAATCAACAAAAAAACTAAGGGAGCAATGGTTCAAAAATGAAAAGAAATTTTTTCTTACTCAAACAAATAAAAACATGTCCCAAAGAAGAGTGGTTGGAAGACGTGGGTATATTGAAAGCTTCTCTGTTGGATGGTCATATATTGGGTTAGGACCATTAGAGGTAATCTTGAAAATTTTAAGTGAAGAAGAAGAAAATCCCAATATACAATGGATGATTGTAGAGATGGCACCAAAAAGAAAAGACTTAGATGAGTTAAATTCAAATTCCATGCATTACTTTACCCCATCTTGCTTACACTCATTTAAAATAGTGCGCTGTGATCCTGATATATAAGATATAAAAAAGGTGGCATTTCTGAGATTGGGTGAGTTGCTCCTTTTTATCCATGACAAAGAACTTAATAGCCTGAACTTGTACATTTCCCCGAAGCTAGGACCATTTCTCTATGGGAGAAATCCTATTCGCACTTTTAAACGAGGTTTTGATTTTCTAGCTTTTGATGAATGCACCTGATTCCTAGCCTTATATCATGCTCAAGTATCTAGGTTTTAATATACAGGTTTGATGTAACATTCCGGAATATAGACTGGACATGTGTAAAAATTATGATGGAATTGTTTTCTAGGAGTACAAGTATAATATGGATGCAATGTATTCTTGGGAAAGCAGAATTCCTTCTATTTGATGACACAAACAGAGTTAGGGTGGTAGAGCTTCATCATGAGCCTTTGATGAAACCTAAGCATATTACTCTCTTCAGTTTTTTTAAATGCTTGCATTTTGGGGGATGGTTCCTTTCTCTTTGTCTTTAATACATCTACAATTTGTCCACCTCACAAAGAGCAATGCATTTCATCTTCTTATCAAGAAACTTCCCAAGAAATGAAGGCAGCATTAGATCTTGAGCTCAAAGTTTACATGTTAAGCGATGCCATGTCCTTTTTGAAGAATATCTCATTGGATATAATTGTTGAAGATGTTAATGATTTCTAGGTGAATCTTGTATGCTATGGTTGTCAGATTCACCTTGTATACTCCAATATTGTTCCTTGCTTTCTTTCTTCAAATTTATTAAATCTAGTTTTGGCAACTAAAGTTTTGGATTTTCAAGAATTAGCAAAACACAAGTCAAATTTAGAAGGATATTGTAAGTATTCCATGGACCGGGACTCTCAAAAGACTTGTGATACATTATACTACATTTATCACATTTTTTATAAGTATGTTGTTGGTTCTGCACTTTGTAGAGGAAGTATCGGGGATCTTACCTTCCATGTTTTGTTAAAGTCAAAAGATACTCTTGGAGAAGATGATGGGAAAAGAAAATCTGAAGAATACTTGAAGCTTCTTATTGAACGGTTAGAGAAAGAAAAAGGAAAGAATTTTTTGAATCTTAGGATTCAGTTTCAAGTTCTCATGTCTGAAAGTTGGGACTCAAATGGTGTAGATGTGTTGTTCCATTTCTATAAAAAAGGCCATTGGGAAACTGGATATGTCAACTTATTTGTCTTATACCCATCCAAATAACTCGGGATGAAAACAATGGACTACAACCCTTGCTGATGGGCTTCAGATATCTCTACACCACACTTATGCAGATAGCATATCACTACCAAAATTGCTGCACTTCGGCTTATACGATGCTCTATTGAGTCAATGGGATGGTAAAATCAAGGTTGTCTTATTAATGGGAAAAAACGTAGTGGGAAGTCAAACTTACTAAACCATATGTCTGGCTCCCTTCTTAATGTAGCAGGGGGTAGATGCACTGATGGAGTGTGGATGACAATGCAGATAGATTCAAAGTGCCTCTATGTACTCATGGAATTGGAGGGATTGGGTATTTTTGAGAGAACAGAGCAAGAATATATGTTACTCTTAGTCCTAAATGCTTCCTTGACTAATGTAACAATTTTCAACAAGACGATTTATTTTGTCAATGGTCTTATTTGTTTGGTTTTACTGGTTTGGTTTTCTCATACTTTAGTGGTCTCAGATATTTCTTTTAAATTGTCATAAATACTCAAAGATTAGTTACCAATTGTGGTATTTTGTTTCTTAATCAAGATTTTCATCTTGACAAGGAGACTGAAGCTATCTTCCAGCGTTTCCAAAGTGGGGTGAAATTGGTGAAGAACGATGAAAATCTATTCAAGGGACTATTTTACATTGCTATAAAGGATGTGGATGTCTCTGATGTAGATGAATTAAAAGATGAATTCCATGTTAAACTTCTACAAATTTGTAAAAGATCTTGTGAAAACTTTCTGACAAAGATGTATGGGGGAATGGTTGAAGTTGCTGCAATGCCTCCGATTACTCAATGAGAATATCATCAAGAAATTCTATATGATATTTATTTTATTGTAGAAGACGAGCTGGTACATAGTTATGACAGTGGCCGTGCCTTCTTGCGGGATTTGAAGCTTGTTATTTCCCACATGGCAGCGAAGGATTGGACTCCTGCAGATTTGAAACGTGTTGCTATGAAGGTTGATATCCTTTGCATGAACTTGGTTTCTATTGTGAAGGAAGCATGCCTTTCTTTTCCAAGTACCAACAAGGTTCTTATGAATTTTGATACTTAGGAAGTTGTTGCAGCTGCAACAAATCCCCAAAATTCTAAAAAAATTTAGGACCCTCCTTTGCTTATATTAGTTTGTTTCTCTTCTTTGATTTGGTCTAAGAATTTTTCAGAAGAGCTTTATACTGATTGAATGGATTTACCACTTGTTTGGTTTCTCCTTCTAAGCACTTGAAGTAATCCACTGTATGATCAAACTTTCTCGCTGCCTTTGAATGCGTTTTGAGCATGATTGAATCAGAAGTATTTGGTTTGGTTTTCCACCATTGCAGATGGATCTGTGGTTTAGTTTTCCGCCGTTACCGATGGATAATTTCCTTGTCTCTGATTTTCCTTCCGATCTGTTGGTTTTCTCATTGGTCGATATTTTCGTTTCCATCGGAATAATTTGTCCTTTCTTTCTCTGCCGTTGCGGAAGGCAAACCACTTTCACTCCCGATCCTTGCTTAAACGTTTTGTTTCCCGCTCGGCTGACTTTTGGGTTTTGCATCAAAACTCTTATATTTTCTTTCTCCGCTGTTGCTGAAGGTATTTGAGTTTAGCTTCCGTCGTTGCAGATGAATCTGTGGTTTAGTTCTGACTTTCTTTCCGATTCATTTGTTTTTACTTTGGCTGAACTTTGGTTTTGCATCGGAGCTTTTATCGTTTCGGTCATCCACCATTGCAGAAGGGAAACTGCTTCCCCTTTCGATCAGCCTTTTAATGTTCTTTAATTCATGGGTGTCCACCGTTACAGACAGAAATGCGTTTCCACTTCCGATCCAAAAGTGTTCCAATGCCGGCTTAAACCCCGACGTTTCGGATGGCTTGGCACTTTGGTCGTCTGCCGTTGCGGAAGAATTCATGCTTTAACTTTCCAATTAGTTTTGTCTACGACATCCGAGCCGTCCGATGTTTTCCTCGCCATATGTATCCCCGCAGATGGCTTAGCCCTTTGACCACCCACCATTGCGGAAGAACGTACACTTTCAACTTCCGATTTAGATTTGGTCCGCCATCTGATTTTTCCTGCCGCACGTGCCGACCATATATATATACGGGGTTCGAGGGGTATTTTCTATTGTTTTTTTAACCGTCAAGCACTGTCATTGTCGTACGTGTCGTTCTCATGGGCTGCGAAGGATCCTGTTGCTGGTACCCACATCCAGGTGGCTCGACTGTGGACGTTTGACCGCTCATCTGCCCGCTTGATCACATTGTATTTCCAGGTAGGCTCATTGGCCTTTTCCTGTTCCTGTTTAGGTATTTGATTGATTGTTTGCTGCGGTTAGGGTGTTAAGAGCAGCTGTTTCCTTCATCCCGTTAATTTCTATGCCTATTTAATTGGGGATTTTTGTCATAACTGTCTTGGGAAGGGGGCATTTTGAACCATAGAATAGTTTGCACACCACCATTGTCTTGCAACCTCGCGCGTAGTGGTTGGGGGTTTGGTGCAGGTGGCTATTACGCCGTCTGCACCAAGCTTCCCTGTGTGTGATGATGGGTTGCAGAGGGAGAGTTTGTGGTTTTTTTTTCTATAGCATTTGGTGGGTGCCCATTTTGTTGATATTTTCAGTCCCCCCGTATCCTCGAACCGTAGCCATTTTTGCCTACGAGGTCCCGTGCAACCAATTCTTTCTCAGTTTCGAACTGTGGCCGAGGAAAGGGGTTTGACTACGATGCCAAGTTGTTGACCAAAGTTTTACACAGGTGTTTTTCTTTGAATAAGCACACTATAGAAACCCCCATCCTCAAACAGCAAGGTTTCGTTGTGCTGCTCCGTGCACCATTGGCTTTTACCATTGCATTTAGGTTATCAACCATTAGATTGTGGGTGGTTTGTTTGTAGAGTGTCGTTGAGAAGGATTGCGGGGTTTTTTTGTCCTTTGTCTATCCTACGCAGAAAAATGTTAGTAGCGCCCGTAGAGAGCGGAAGCTTTAGTCGTGTTAATGTAATTATTTTCCCCGCAAGCAGCATGAGCCTTTTCAATTTTATGTAGACACCATTCCTGCTGGATTATATTGTTAATGTTGTTATTGGCAAATAGGGATAGCTTGCATAATCTTGCATCCATATAATTATTTTCAATCATGCTAAGTCACCGAACATGGTACATTTGGTTTCAATATTCCTGTTAGTTAGGCGGGTTCAAGCTATGCATGCATATATATTGCTTCATTAACTGATTGCTTTAAATACAGAAGAAGTAGAACGTTGCACATTATCATATAAATGTATGCAAATTAAATTGCTTGATGTTACAATGTTATATATATGGCAAGAAGAATTTGAGTCCACCATGTCAAAGAGGCAAAAGAAGAAGGCCCCTGTGGTCGAAGAAGAGGCAAAAGTAGAGGTTGTCACCAAGATAGAATATGTATATGAAGACACTAAATGCATTTCTGGCGTGGAACTTGAATACCAGTGGGGGGAAATCTATAGACTGATTACCCGAAGAGAAGTTCCCGACATGGGCTTAGAAGAAGAGTCCATATATGCAAACATTGAAAGATATTCCCTTATGAAGGTCGCCACCAGGCCAGAGCTGTTCCCATGCTATGAGGTAATTGGCTGGATTCTGCCCCGGGCAGATATAACCACAATGATTCTGGAAAATGTTGACAGACAGGGCTATGCTGCATTTATCCCTAGATATGTGGCGTTGGATTATCACTTGCCAGAATCCCAAGTATTCTTATCTGATGAATGGCTGAATAGCATTAGAATGGACCTGGTAGAGACTCTTAATAGAATGCTGCTACAGGGAAAACATTACTAGTACAGACTGACGGGTGAGTATGATACAGCGAGCTTGAGGGCTCCCTACAGTTTTATAGCTCTGATGCTTAATAGGGTTTTTGGGAGAGCTCATGGAAGAATCTTCAAGCTAGAGTGGATACCCATCATTTTTCATGTGGCAACCCAAGGGACAATATTCAACTAGGCTATCCTTGTATCAAGTAGTCTTTCTTCTTGCTTGGCCTCAGCCTTGGGAGGAGAGTCCCAGAAAAGATCTGAATTCTATATGAGTTCAATACTGATAGACTGTATATTGTGCAAACAGCCTTTCCCTGGTCTCAGGTGCATCTGGGACCGGGAAAGAATGCCTGTCTATGCTGCTTATAGACCATTGTGGGCACACCGGTACCACAGCCATTACAGAGAAGTCTGTGAGCACTTCATTATGCCACTATACACACTCATTTTCTGGAAAGAGTGTGATTGTATGTTGGAGGAGGCCATGCGAGTAATAGTGGATTACGTAGACTACTATTTTACCGAACATGGCATGTACTTCAGAATGTTTGGAGGCTCGAGAGTGCCTTCCCTACTGCCAAAATATGCAACTGACTACATTGTCCATAAGGAGGCGGTCAGACAAGTGTTCCTGGAAGGAATAGGCAGTTTCCTGTTCGAACACCAGAAGACTGCTTATCCTCCCTTGCCTTTTCGACTAGGAAGCTACAGGTTCACTAAGGTGAAACAAGTTGGTGAATTCGTAGAGGAGATGGAGAGATTCCACTTTTGCAAGATGCCCTATCACAGAAATGACTCCCATGGTAAAGTTGCAGAGCATTGTAAAGAAAACAAGGTGCATTTCGAGTATACTCACCATTTTGATAGAGAAGAATCTATCTTCCGAAATGCCCCGAACATGAAATCACTAAAGAGAGGATTTACAAACAAAATCACCACCAAAGGTGGAAAGGGGGATGAATAGGCTAAGGATGAGGAAGAAGCCAAAAGGAGGGATGAAGAAGCCCATAGGTTGGCGAAAGAAGCTGTAGAAATACTGCATACAGAAGAAGAAGAAAGAAGAGCTGCTTAGGAAGCAGCTGAGAAAGCTCAGGAAACAGCTGAGAAAGCTCAGGAAGCAGTTAGAAAAGAAACAGAGGAAGAAAAGAGGAAGCTCGATGAAGAGCTACAAAAGTAGGAAGCAGAAAGGCTGAAATTGACACAAAGAAAGATAGAACATTCATCCAATGGTACAGATGCAGGGCAGACCCAGGATGTTGAGAACCTCGAGGTCCAGAACTCATAAGTACCTACTGCCAGCACACTCATGGTCCCCACTCTCAAGCTAGTTCCTTTTGTGCAGAAAAAAGAAGAAGAGATCCTCGATTTCAACACTGTTTATTATGATAGGGAAACGAAGATAATAATGAAGAGGACAGAGAAGAAAGTAGAAGCAGGAAATATGCCTGGAAAAATGATAATGGATACGGTTGTTATGTTAGGAAGAGACCAAGATCCAAGGCTCACCCTGAGAGCTGGGACTGCACTCCTCCACGCCTCAGAAGATAACATGGACAAGGTGATAACTGACTTGGAGCAGTCCAAGAAATCCTCTGCCCAGTTAAAAGACGCATTGAGGAAAGAGAGGGAAGAAAGCAACAGGCTCAAGAGCAAATATGAAGATATGCAAAGGGAAATGAAATCCTCAAGAGCTGAAGTATAGGCCCTCCAAGGAGAAATACAAGTTCTAGAAACAACTCGAGAGTCTCTAGAGATAGTACAGAAAGAATATCAAGAGTTAAGAACGGAAAAGGAACAGCTACTGGCAAAAGTGGAGGAACTAGAAGAGCAGCAAAAGATCCTTCTGGAAGCCAATACGCTGCACACTCAGGAACTAAGAAAGGAACATCAAGAACAGGTTTCTTCTTTGACAACTTCTCTAGAGGAAGCTAGAGAACAACAGGTTAACCTCCAGCCATTCAAAGAGCACGTCTTGGCCCAAAAGACCAAGATGCTACAGTTACAGAATGCTCTTGAAGATGAGAGATGTAGAGTGTTGCAGATAGATGGTCGATTGGAAGAGATATTGGAAACTGCATTTTACTTTGTGGACAGATCTCAAGACGTCCTTGAGGTCCTGACTGCCAGAATAGCGAGGTTGGAAAGCAACGAAGAAGCTCTAGCAGAGCTGCCATCAAAACATAAACAAGCCCTTAAGCGGGATTATGACCTGGTAGAGTTCGCCATCAACACCGCTGAAGATTTCAAGAAGCCAGTTAAAAATACAAAGGGATTGTGCACCGAGTTCTTCAGAAGACTCCTCATCACATACAACCTGTGTCAGGTAGAAGCCAAGCAGAGGCTGGATGAATTCCCAGACTACAATTTTTTTATGGAGATGTTACAGAAAAGGCATCATGAAGAAGAAGCAAGAGTGCAACGCATCAAGGCCATTGATGACCAGATGTTGAGAAGTGAAGTGGGCCATTCAGCAGTGAGTGTACAGCTTTTGGAGGACCAACTTCGATTGAGCGCAACCAGAGTGGAGGCTATAAAGAACCAGGATGAGAAATTTGAAAACAATATCCAGTTATTGGAACCCTACGCATTTGAGGGCATTTCCACTGAAGCCTCGAAATGGAAGAAATTCCTTGACACCCAAGTGGGGCCCTCTTCATAAAGGAGTGGTTGCTTTTGCATTTTGTAACACTTTTGTAAATCGTTAATGAAGATTGAACGATGATAAATGAAGAGTTGGGCAGCCCAAAGGTTACTTTGGGCATCCCAACCATCTCACCCTTTTGTATAAATGTAATAGACTAAGAGGGAAGAAAGGGATTTTTCCCAGTGAGCCTAGACAGCTATATTGTAAGAAGAACTATTTCTCTTTGCAATAAAGAAATATGGTTTTCCTGTTGGAGGAAGATCGGTGGAATGTCCAAATGTTATGCTGTGGATGGCTGAAAGATGAACTATTTTGTTTTCCAGTTTTTGTCCATTAACTGTGAGATCGTTCTAACCCTTTGAACCTATGTTCTTGTTTAAATGATTTTTGGTTTATTTTGTGGACTAACCACCATGAGTAATGTATGCGGTTCATAAAACAACTGGCTATCTGGTTGTTGAAATATCTTTAATCATTCATGCATTATGGAAAGAAATATCAGCTAACTGTAGTTTCTCTTTATATTGCATGTACAATACACATTACTCACCAATAATTTACATTTTGCTCCTCAGGAGTCGATAGGTTGATTGATAGATAGTTAGTTCATTTCATTGCTGCATATGTGATTTAGATGCAGGTGAGTCTAAGACGAGAGGTAAGAACCTGTGCATCACGTTGTGACTGCTCCCAGCATATGAATCATTCTGCATTGTTAGTTAGGCATATGCATCTCATACATAAGTCAAAAAATAAAAAAATATACACGGTGGACCGGGCTACAACCGGTAAAACCTTTGATTTGTTACTTTGACTTACGGTAGCCGGACTGCAAACCGAATGGATTCCCTATACCAAATAGTCAACAGGCTAGTTGGGAACATTGATTGGGGAGAATCCCTTTCTGTTGTTTCCTGCGAATTTCCAGGCCTCAATAGTTATGGCGCTAGAAGGAGGGCCGCCAGTGAATGGCTGGCCATGGAAACTAAATTTTTCCCAAGATTACCCCACCATCAGAAGTTTAAAGCTTGTAACCCGACCCGAGCACTTACAGGTTTTGGTTATACCTTGAAGTAAGAAATCTTGTTCTCACCCTACATTGCTCTTTGCTTAGACTTTTGTTCTTTTTGTCTGTGCCTATGGCTGGCATAAATGCAAATCAGCCCAACCCATTTCCTGCTTGGAGAGCTAGATCACCTTTGAAGCTCATGCCTCCATTCCATAACTTACCTCATGCTTTTGACAAGATGCTACCTAAGTTTGACCCTGAGGAAAGGAATGATGTAGATGATCACTTACAGAGTTTCTATTTAGCAGTAGAAGGGTTAAAGGCTGGGGAGTACGAAGATGTTGTCTGTACGTTATTCCCTCATACCTTGAAAGGGACAGCTACTTCCTAGTATTTTTCTCTACCCGCAAACTTGATCCCAGACTAGAATAATTTTAAAAGAATATTCATAAGTAAATATGCAGCCCAAAGAACTCATGCCTCATTAATGAAAGGTCTTGGTTTGTTAAGAAAAGAGAAGAATGAGAGAGTTTGTGGTTTCACTCAAAGATTCTCATTATACCTTAAAAACTTTTCTGAAGCTGACAAACCATCAGACAAGGTCTTAACTGAGTATTATACATCTTCCCTAGGGCCTAAGTTAGCTATGTTTGCTAAAATGAAAGTCAATCCTACATTGGTAGAGACTTATGAGGAGGCAGAGAGGGTAGAAGCTGAAATGGAAGGTGTAGAAGATTATCTTGACTTACCTAGAGAGAAGACTACAAATAGAAGAGCTCTACTGCTGTCTAAACCTAAAGATGACCAATCATATGATTATCAAGGAATGTTGAAAATGATGCAAAATATATCCAACAAAATAATAGATCTGGAGAAAGGGAGGAAAGATCGGGAAACTTACAAACCCTACTACCAAAAAAAAAAGGACAACAACCAATGGCAAGTCCCTCCCCCACATTTACCATCAGTAAACATCACAGAAGTAGGGGGTGATAATTTCTGCACTTTTCACCAACAAACTCATTCAGAAAAGAAGTGCCCTCAATGGTTGAATTCGATGACATTGGTTATGAATCAGCTGCTAGATTCTAAATTAACCAAGACCAGTGGCAAGGAGGAGAAGAAAAACCAGGCTATGGAGAAACAAGATAATGACACTATGTTTTCATGGAATGGTATCTCGCTGTTTGACACTGAAGAGAGCACACTCAAAACTGAATGCACACCTACAACGACAAAGGACATAGATTTAACAATTTCGAAGATCAAAAGACTGCAAAAGAATGTCAAGAGACAAGTAGAGGTGAAGGTTGAGGACAAAACACCTAGAGCCAATACCCTCAACCAAGAAGCAGAGCCAACCACTGAGACTGTCAAACCTGTAGAAGAACCGATAGGTATTAGAGAGGAAAACACTAATGAAAGTGGAGAGAATGAAGAGGATTTGCCTACCCAAAACCAACCAGGAGAAGAAGACACAGAACCAGGTTGGGTTCAGAGAAAACTGATATCCCACCTTTTCTTTTGACCCTAGAAATGTTGAATCATAATGTGCATAATTGCTTAGTGGATTCTGGATCAGCGGTGAATGTTATGCCACTGGAGATTTGCAAAAATATTAATGGACGGCCAGAGTCCACAGTCTGTGAAGTAACACAATTAGATAGCACAGGTGTCAAAGTAGTGGGAGAAATGAAAAATGTCCTCATTCGCTTGTCTGCAAACAACAAAATTTGCCAATTTATTCACATCACTATGGCTGACATACCTAGTGGATATGGGATTATTCTAAATAAAGATTGGTCTGCTAGGTTAAAAGGCTATTTTGCTTCGGATTGGTCTCATCTATTATTGCCTCTCAAGGGTACCCCAAATAAGATTAAAATTTCAAGAGAGCCTTATATGAAGTATACTGTCACTAAGCTAGGGGAACGAAATGAGTCTGTTGTTTCCATCCTAGGAAACTATCTGACTGAGATTAAGCTAAGACATCATACCTTGAGAAAGGCTAGTTCTATCACTAACACTCAGCCTGAGCTCCTTCAACCTCCTCAGGCTGAAAGGGATGACTGTAGGATTGTAGACATTTGTTCAATTGCAAAAATAGCCCAGCTAGATCATGGCTAGATATCTTATGTCTATAATCCAGCCCACCCCTTGACTTGTTGGATTGAAGATTCTTAAGGGCGAGCACCTTTTCTTTTATTTTGTTTTGTACATAAATAAATTGATTTGTTTGCTTTAATGCTTTGATTATTTCTGTTTTAATTTATAGCTTTGATGATTTCTTGTATTTTCACCACTTTGCTAGTAGTTTCTTTAGTTTTGAATAAAGAGGCAAACTTTTGGTTGCAATGGAAACATCGGGGTTCTTTATTAACTGAAATCTTGAGCAAAAGACTATGATGTAAAATATAGAATGTCTTCTAGTAGCATTGTTCCTAAATGGCCATGCATTCATTGAAGTCTTATGTAACCCCTATAAAAAACTCAGAAGTAAAAAGGTCTGGAATACTATTTCGAGGCTCCATCCATCTCACATCTTAAAAGTCCAAGGGGGGTGACAGCAAAAGACCCACCAAAAGGAAGCAAGGTAAACAATATATCACATATAAATGATCCAATGCCACAATATCAGAAAAGCTAAAAGCTATCAAGAGTCAAAACTCCTTAAAAGAAACAAGACATATCAAAGCAAAGTATCAAAAGTATAAATACTAATTTGCCAAAAGATCCTTTCCGTCCGTGAGATGAAACATAAAATACCCTGCTCACACAAAAGGACACTATGGGATAGAGGATCCTGAATTAAAACTCAGTAAGAAAGGCATGCAGGAGGACTCATATGACAATAACTAAAGTTCGAATAGTACAAAAGTGCAATTGGCATGGGAATGAGGAACAAAAGGATAACACTGTTTACTATCTGTTACAATCCTGTGGTGTCAAAGCTAGGAACCACCTAAGGATAGGTAAAATGAACTTCACTTATTAAGCCTCAAAAGGGTTATTCAGACTTGCAATATTTCTAATGTTACCATTTCCCAAAGAATGGACTACTTCTAAATGATTTAAATGCATATGTTGGCCAGCTAAGGAATACAAACTTCTAGAAGATTTCAACTTTTATTCAGATGGTCTTGCAATGGGGAAGAGTTAATGCAGAATTCTGGGGTTCACCGGGTATTCGCCAATTGTTGCAGCTACAAAAAATCCCCAAAATTCTAAAAAAATTTAGGACCCTCCTTTGCTTATATTAGTTTGTTTCTCCTCTTTGATTTGGTCTAAGAATTTTTCAGAAGAGCTTTATACTGATTGAATGGATTTACCACTTGTTTGGTTTCTCCTTATAAGCACTTGAAGTAATCCACTGTATGATCAAACTTTCTCGCTGCCTTTGAACGCGTTTTGAGCATGGATGAATCGGAAGTATTTGGTTTGGTTTTCCGCCGTTGCGGATGGATAATTGCTTTGTTTCTGATTTTCCTTTCAATCCATTGGTTTTCTCATCGGTTGATATTTTGGTTTCCGTTGGAAGAATTTATCCTTTCTTTCTCCATCGTTGCGGAAGGCAAACCACTTTCGCTCCCGATCCTTGCTTAAACGTTTCATTTCCTACTCGGCTGACTTTTGGGTTTTGCGTCAAAACTCTTATATTTTCTTTCTCCGCTGTTGCGAAAGGTATTTGAGTTTAGTTTCCTCCATTGTGGATGAATCTGTGGTTTAGTTTTTGGCTTTCTTTCTGATTCATTTGTTTTTACTTCGACTGAACTTTGGTTTTGCATCGGAGCTTTTATCGTTTCGTTCATCCACCCTTGCGGAAGGGAAACTGCTTCCCCTTCCGATCAGCCTTTTAATGTTCTTTAAGTCATGGGTGTCTGCCATTACAGACAAAAATGCGTTTCCGCTTCTGATCCAAAAGTGTTTCGCTGCTGGCTTCAGCCCCGACGTTTCAGATGGCTTAGCGCTTTGGCCGTCCGCCGTTGCGGAAGAATACATGCTTTAACTTTCTGATTAGTTTTGTCTCCGACGTCCAAGCCGTCCGATGTTTTCCTTGCCATATGTATCCCCGCGGATGGCTTAGCCCTTTGACCACCCGTCGTTGCGGAAGAAGGTGCACTTTCAACTTCCGATTTAGATTTGGTCCGCCATCTGATTTTTCCCGCCACACGTGCCGACCATATATATATATGGGGTTCGAGGGGTATTTTCTATTGTTCTTTTAACCATCGAGCACTGCCATTGTTGTACGTGTCGTTCTCATGGGCTGTGAAGGATCCCGTTGCTGGTACCCACTTCCAGGTGGCTCGATTATGGACGTTTGACCGCTCATCTGCCTGCTTGATCACATTGTATTGCCAGGTAGGCTCATTGGCCTTTTCCCGTTCCCGTTTAGGTATTTGATTGATTGTTTGTTGCGGTTAGGGTATTAAGAGAAGTCGTTTCCTTCATCCCGTTAATTTCTATGCCTATTTAATTGGGGATTTTTGTCATAATTGTCTTGGGAGGGGGGCATTTTGAACCACAGAATAGTTTGCACACCGCCGTTGTCTTGCAACCTCGCGCGTAGTGGTTGGCGGTTTGGTGGAGGCGGCCGTTACACCGTCTGCACCAAGCTTCCCTGTGTGTGATGATGGGTTGCAGAGGGAGAGTTTGTGGTTTTTTTTTCTATAGCATTTGGTGGGTTCCCCTTTTGTTGAGATTTTCAGTCCCCCCATATCCTCGAAACCTAGCCATTTTTGCCTACGCGGTCCCGCGCAACCAATTCTTGCTCAGTTTCGAACCATGGCCGGGGAAAGGGGTTTGACTATGACGCCAAGTTGTTGACCAAAGTTTTGCACAGGCGGTTTTCTTTGATTAAGCACACTATAGAAACCTGCATCCTCAAATAGCAAGGTTTCACTGTGCCGCTCCACGCACCATTGGATTTTACCACTGCATTTAGGTTATCAACCATTAGATTGCGGGAGGTTTGTTTGTAGAGTGCCATTGAGAAGGATTGTGGGGTTTTTTTTGTCCTTTGTCTATCCTGTGCAGCGAAATGTTAGTAGAGTCCGCAGAGAGCGGAAGCTTTAGTCGTGTTAATGTAATTATTTTCCCTGCAAGCAGCATGAGCCTTTTCAATTTTATGTAGACACCATTCCTGCTGGATTATATTGTTAATGTTGGTATTGGCAAACAGGGATAGCCTGCATAATCTTTCGTGCATATAATTATTTTCAATCATGCTAAGTCACTGAACATGGTACATTTGGTTTTAATATTCCTGTTAGTTAGGCCAGTTCAAGCTATGCATGCATATATATTGCTTCATTAACTGATTGCTTTAAATACAGAAGAAGTAGAACGCTGCGCATTATCATATAAATGTCTGCAAATTGAATTGCTTGATGTTACAATGTTATATATATGGCAGGAAGAATTCGAGTCCACCATGTCAAAGAGGCAAAAGAAGAAGGCCCCTGTGGTCGAAGAAGATCCAGAAGTAGAGGTTGTCACCAAGACAAAATACGTATATGAAGACACTAAATGCATTTCTGGCGTGGAACCTGAATACCAGTGGGGGGTGTTATAGCGGATTTCACCACACTAGGTGAATCACACATTGTATGGCCTTCCCCTGTCCCACTACAGACTCATTATCCCCTATGGACCACTTTTTGTCTTTTGATGTATCCTTGACCATCCCTAAAAACATAAGAAAAGTGATATACGCTGCTTTTTCCCCGATAACCACGTACATATGCAGATATTCCCACTATAGTCACGTACATCGGGATGTGTACATAATCCAAATCCTTTTGGAGCATTCCTTGACTTGGATCCGACTCATATTACTCCTGGCCTTCCATATGCCTTGAGATCGCACGGATTCGACCTTTCAGTATCCCTTTGAAAAGCTATATAAGGAACCCATTGAGACATTGAAAGCATAAGAGAGAATTGAAAGTAACAAAACTATAGTCCATTGTTGCCAGAACTTATGCTTGAGTCTGCATCCCTTTGTCCCTTGGAGCACTATTGTGTTATTCCCAAGCTTGACTTTTGCTAGTAAGCTTTCTATCGAAGTGATGGAGGATTGAGGTGGTGGAGGCCCAAGTGGGGGATTCAGTTTCTCCGGTTCGCAGACGTGCCGTCAGAGGTTGTCACTTGTAATCTCTGATTTATATTAATAGAAATATCTTTTCCTGTCCAGTAATGTGTATTTGAATGAATATTGTATCCATTGGAATATGTCAAATGCTTATACATTATTGATTATATATTCTAGAATAGATCTAACACCATGAAATATAGTATGCTTGTATTCTTTACTTGTTGTTGAGGACGTGCTATAACAATTCAAGCTAAAGATTGGAAAGCTCAACGGGGATCTACTTCAACCATCCGAAATAAGGTACGAGGTTTGATCCTTTAGTGTTAGATATTTTATTTCTATTGTATATTGGGAAAGATTGATTTATGGAGTCTAGCTGTCTGTTGTGGTAGCCCAAGCCATAGGAATTTCTCTCCGTAACAGAATTGGCGACTCTGCTGGGGATGTCCCTTATTTTTATTTCGGGTAGGGGGCACAATGGGCTTGATATTATTGACTTGCTCTCTGTTTCTCTTTGTTTCTGGGTTGCATTTTATAGCATGTTCATCCATTGACACTCCCCTTTATTGGTTTGATCATTTGTCTGCTTCTTACCACTGCCTTCTCTGTATACGCGGGTTTTTGGCCAAAAGTCACGTACATACGTGGATTTTTGGCCAAAAGTCACGTATACACGTAGATTTTACACTAAAATCCTTTTTTCCACGCAGGTTTTTGGCCAAAAGTCGCGTATATGGGCCTTCCCATGCGGGTTTTTGGCCAAAAGTTGTGTACATGTGCCTTCCCATGCGGGTTTTGGGCCTACAGTCGCGTACATACGCGGCTGTTCTTTATACAGTCGTGTACATCCTCCCTTTTGGTGAGTTTGATGTTGGGGGAAGCTGCTGGGTGGGTTGTGAGTGTGGTTGGGTCTTCCTTGGGTCTGATGTTGTTTGTTGGATGCTTCTTTTGTGACCAGAGACCGCTTTTTCATTGATTTTTCTTTGAAAGTAGTTTTAGTCATTCTTCCTTTTTGTTTTTCCATTAGTGCATTAGTCTTTTTGTCTTGGTGTCTTGCTGGGCTTGTCTTTTATACTTGCTGCAGAGACTAAGAGT
Source organism: Pseudotsuga menziesii (assembly GCA_001517045.1). Lineage (NCBI taxonomy): Eukaryota > Viridiplantae > Streptophyta > Pinopsida > Pinales > Pinaceae > Pseudotsuga > Pseudotsuga menziesii. The sequence goes on from LPNX010419340.1 coordinate 63,420, forward strand.
TTTAGATGACTTTTATTTCATTTTTCATTCTTTTATATTGAAAAATACAAAGTAGTTGCACTCTTAGTTGCATCTTAGATATGGATTTGAGGAGGTACTTGCATTGGATTGCTTGGATGAGAGTTGTGTTTAGGCTTGCATATAGGAAGGATTGCATTGGAATGCGGAAAGAAATATATATTTATGCATCTTATGTAGTGGCATACCCTATTTTTCGTTTGACAAAGGTTGCACTTAGCATTGTTTGTTATGGTGTGCATATTTATTTCACTGCTGAGTCATAATGTCATTAGTTGCACGACCATATCCTATTTTTGAGTAATAAAACCAACTAAAATCAATGCTAATTAAAATGAATTACACTCTTTTCTTTTCTAGGGTGCACCAACAAGATTAGGTTTTAGGATCTTGGAATAGTTCATTGAAAGTTAATTCTCCAAGATCACTAAACAACAACAACTAGTTGTCTGTCCATGGAGTGTGTGAAATCCTTGGTATAACCGGTGTTCTCAGGAAGCTCCTCTCAAAAGGGAGTCAAGCACTAGGCAGTGTGAGCATTTGTTGATTGGGATAACCCCTGGTTGGTAACTGTGTAGCACCGGCAATATAGCCAAGATTGTATTCGTATCTAGGGGCTCTTTTGGGAGTTTCGGGCTTTGCTACCCTGCCCATACGGTCAATCCTGGCTGCGACTATCCGCCTGAGCTTTGATAATATTGAGGTGACCTTAGTGACCTTACTTAGGATATCGAGGGGGTACTTGTAGAGGTTATTCTGCAGGTGTCCCAACCAGGTAGAGGTCGGACAACACAGTCGCTTTATGCATTGAAGCTGAGGGCCACTATAATTGGTTACGTACCTCCGCTTGTAGTGTATGGGAGTTTCGAGCCTCTCCCAAGAGAGACATACCTACTACATTCGGGAGCTCACATATCCTCCCATTGGTTTGCTTGTATTGTTGGCTGTATATTTTCTTAGGAGTGTGCTCTTTGTGATCTAGTTGGCCTTTGGGATCGCGGTTACTCTAGTATATTTATGCTCTCTTGAGTTCAGGTCCTTTTATTTTTGGCATGCCTAGTATCCTATCACCTGTCTTGGTCCTAGTACGGACACTGGTGTTAGACTTGGGGGCATCACAACCCCTTACCGTGCTTGTTGATTTGGGAATGGTCATATTCCATCCTCTACTTCATTTGTGGAGGCCTTTTATTCCATTCGCTCGGTCTTTACACCAGTGGTCACCCTCATGGGGGGTGGTAGTGTATGCGTGAACATTGGGTCTACACCTTAGTTTCCTTTTTATGTCTCATTGTTCACCGCATTATTTCCTTTGGGTGTTGTTGTCATGATCATTCCTTCCTATATATTATAGTTTGGATTCTTTATTGACTATTTTGGGTTGTGTTGAACTAATATGGTTGTCATGTAGGGTCCAAGTTTTGTACACTCTCTCCGAGGTTTCAACCCATTCGTGCCTGTCACAGGTATTATGTATGAACTAGCATATAGGTTTGGATTTCACATCTGCTTGCACTTATGCATTGCCTTATGACTATTCCATCTTAACCTTAGGTATGAACCCATTCCATGGTATCACGAAACCTTCATGCTGATGTTAGAAGTGGTACTATGTGAATGGTAGAGCTTTCCTTTACATGGGTGCCCTAGTTAGCTCCCCTTTGCATTTGGTACCCATGCTGTGAGTCCTCTCTTAGGTTTGGGAGTCTGTTGTATAGTATTTCCATGACATTTAGCAAGAGCCTCATACTCCTCTTGATCTTATGCTGGCCATGATCCCTCGGACTCACTTGTATCAAGTTGTGGATGCATTATCATGAGCTCTGCCTGTCTTATTGAGCTTTATGTCGGCTCCCCTGACATTGCGTTTCAGCCATATAGCCCGAGCTTGTCTCATGTCTAGCCATGCAGAGCCTTTCTTTATATCTTTCACAGCTTGATTCCCTTTTTACCGGGAGGGGATTTTCCCCCGATTGTCGATATCCTACACATGTATCCTTGCATTGAGCATAGGTATGTTCCACTGCTTGGAACTAGTTTGTTTTCCCTCATGACACTCGTCTCCTCCTAGTTTGTAACTATAAAGCTAGTTTATTCTTTTTTCAAGCTTTTCAAATAACTGAAAAAGACCAAAAAAAATCAAAAAACCAAAAATTTGGACAAGAAAAGATATTATCTTTGGCAGTTGTCGAGTCATGTCGGCTTCGAACAGAGCACTGTATATCACATCCATTGGTTGGGTTATAGTTTGAATTTAGGAGCTTTACTCGTTTATCTGAGTTTTATCTCCACCGACTGGTTATGCTTCCAGTCCCTGTGGAGCCTCTATTGATGCCTCCTACGTCATAGAGATGTCCCGGTTTGTATATCGAGTCTATGCTACCTTCATTCAGTCACCATAAGCTGTTATGCTCTTGTTCGAAGGAAGTTCAAACCTGAGTCGGCCATTCCTCAGTTATCTTGACTTTGCATGTCAGCCATTCCCGGTACAGTTACTGGTTCGTGCACCTTATGATCGAGTCCTTCCACAGTATACAGCCTTGCTGAGTACCTCATGTTGGATGATAGGGGATGCCCTAATGCCCTCCTTCCAGCAGATTTCATCCCATCGACTTCAGATCATTTATTCTGGGATTGGAGTCTAGAGTCATTTTGAGTGCCTTGAGACTTGCAGTCATCAGTGGCAGGTTCTCTCGCCATCGACAATTTTGGGAATACATCAATGTCCCCTGATTGATGGATTCTCTCAAGTGTTCGACCTCAACACATTTACTCACACTTGTTAGTTTGCACTCTAGTACCTTTATTCCCATTTTCATTATTGGTGGGTGATCTCGTGTCTGTTAACGGTATACATCAATGACTGGTAATCAGACGATGGAATACTATGTTCGACCTCGACACCTCTATTCGCATAGTAGGACATGTACTCGTAGCAGTGTGTGTAGAAGACCTTCCAGATTGGTGGCATCCACTATATGCTACATCCTCGATCGTGCCAGTATTCATGAGATTTCAGTTCTTGTGACTTGTTCCAGTATATGTCAGACATTTCCAGCCACTATGGAGATCTTGATCTATTATATATGTTCAACCTTTGTGGAGATCATGGTCCTTTGTGTATCTTCATCATGGAGATTCTGATCTATGTATATTGTACGTGGAGATGACCACATATGTGTTATCATGTTTCATGCCTATTCATGGCCATTGTACTCTTATGTATCCGGGACTACTATATGTATTTGCAGAGTTGTATTATTGTACTATGCTAATTGGGTGGCTGGTATTCCATTTGGGTACCTTCATCACTTCACTTCTGGGATGGACTTATAATGTATTTCAGCCATCGTATAACCCCTCTGATCTCATACATTAGGGGGCATCTGTTATAGCGGATTTCACCACACTAGGTGAATCACACATTGTATGGCCTTCCCCTATCCCGCTGCAGACTCATTAGCCCCTATGGACCACTTTTTGTCTTTTGATGTATCCTTGACCAACCCTAAAAACATAAGAAAAGTGATATACGCGGATTTTTCCCCGATAACCACGTACATATGCGGATATTCCCACTATAGTCGCGTACATCGGGATGTGTACATAATCCAAATCCTTTTGGAGCGTTCCTTGACTTGGATCTGACTCATATGACTCATGGCCTTCCATATGCCTTGAGATCGCACGGATTCGACCTTTCAGTATCCCTTTGAAAAGCTATATAAGGAACCCATTGAGACATTGAAAGAATAAGAGAGAATTGAGAGTAACGAAACTATAGTCCATTGTTGCCAGAACTTATGCTTGAGTCTGCATCCCTTTGTCCATTGGAGCATTGTTGTGTTCTTCCCAAGCTTTCCTTTTGCTAGTAATCTTGCTATTGAAGTGATGGAGGATTGAGGTGGTGGAGGCCCAAGTGGGGGATTTAGTTTCTCCGATTCACATGCGTGCCGTTAAAGGTTGTCACTTGTAATCTCTGATTCATATTAATAGAAATATCTTTTCCTATCCAGTAATGTGTATTTGAATGAATATTGTATCCATTGGAATATGTCAAATGCTTATACATTATTGATTATATATGCTAGAATAGATCTAACACCATGAAATATAGTATGCTTGTATTGTTTACTTGTTGTTGAGGACGTGCTATAACAATTCAAGCTGAAGATTGGAAAGCTCAACGGGGATCTACTTCAACCGTCCGGAATAAGGTATGAGGTTCGATCCTTTAGTGTTAGATATTTTATTTCTATTGCATATTGGGAAATATTGATTTCTGGAGTCTAGCTGTCTGTTGTGGTACCCCAAGCCATAGGAATTTCTCTCCGTAACAGGGGGAAATCTATAGACTGATTACCCAAAGAGAATTTCCTGACATGGGCTTAGAAGAAGAGTCCATATATGCAAACATTGAAAGATCTTCCCTTATGAAGGTCACCACCAGGCCAGAGATGTTCCCATGCTCTGAGGTAATTGGCTGGATTCTGCCCCAGGCAGATATAACCACAATGATTCTAGAAAATGTTGACAGACAGGGCTATGCTGCATTTAGCCCTAGATATGTGGTGTTGGCTTATCACCTGCCAGAAGCCCAAGTATTCTTATCTGATGACTGGATAAATAGCATTAGAATGGACCTGGTAGAGACTCTTAAGAGAATGCTGCTGTAGGGAAAACATTACCGGTACAGACTGAAGGGTGAGTATGATACAGCGAGCTTGAGGGCTCCCTCCATATTTATAGCTCTGATTCTTAATAGGGTCTTTGGGAGAGCTCATGGAAGAATCTTCAAGCTAGAGTGGATACCCATCATTTTTCATGTGGCAACCCAAGGGACAATCTTCAACTGGGCTAGCCTTGTATCAAGCAGTCTTTCTTCTTTCTTGGCCTCAGCCTTGGGAGGAGAGTCCTAGAAAATATCTGAATTCTATATGAGTTCAATACTGATAGACTATATACTGTGCAACTAGCCTTTCCCTGGTCTTAGGTGCATCTAGGACTAGGAAAGAATGCCTGTCTATGCTACTTATAGACCACTGTGGGCACACTAGTACCACAGCCATTACAGAGAAGTCTGTGAGCACTTCATTACGCCACTATACACACTCATTTTCTGGAAAAAGTGTGATTGTATGTTGAAGGAGGCCATGCGAGTAATAGTGGATTACGCAGACTACTATTTGACCAAACATGGCATGTACTTCAAAATGTTTGGAGGCTCGAGAGCGCCTTCCCTACTGCCAAAATATGCAACTGACTACATTTTCCATAAGGAGGCGATCAGACAAGTGTTCCTGGATGGAATAGGCAGTTTCATGTTCGAACACAAGAAAACTGCTTATCCTCCCTTGCCTTTCCGACTAGCAAGCTACAGGTTCACTAAGGTGAAACAAGCTGGTGAATTCGTAGAGGAGCTGGAGAGATTCCACTTTGGTGAGATGCCCTATCACAGAAATGACTCCCATGGTAAAGTTAAAGGAAACAAGGTGCATTTTGAGTATACTCACCATTTTGATAGGGAAGAATATGTCTTCCGAAATGCCTCGAACATGACAGCATTGAAGAGAAGATTCACGAAGAAAATCACCACCAAAGGTGGAAAGGGGGATGAACAGGCTAAGGTTGAGGAAGAAGCCAAAAGGAGGTATGAAGAAGCGCAGAGGTTGGCGAAAGAATCTGTAGAAAGGATACAGAAGAAGAAGAAAGAAGAGCTGCCTAGGAAGCAGTTGAGAAAGCTCAGGAAATAGTTGAGAAAGCTTAGGAAGAAGCTAGAAAAGAAGCAGAGGAAGCAAAGAGGAAGCTCGATGAAGAGATACAAAAGCAGGAAGCAGAAAGGCTGAAATTGACACAAACAGAGACAGAACAGTCAGCCACTGGTACATATGCAAGGTATACCCAGGATGTTGAGAACCCCGAGGTCCAGGACTCACAAGTGCCTACTTCCAGCACACCCATGGTCCCCACTCTCAAGCTGGTTCCTTTTGTGCAGAAAAAAGGAGAAGAAATCCCTCATTTCAACACTGTTTATTATGATAGGGCAACGAAGAGAATAATGAAGAGGACAGAGAAGAAAGTAGAAGCAGGAAATATTCCTGGCAAAATGATAACGGATACGGCTGTTATGTTAGGAACATACCAAGATCCAAGGCTCACCCTGAGAGCTAGGACTGCACTCCTCCACGCCTTAGAAGATGACATGGACAAGGTGATAACTGACTTGGATTAGTCCAAGAAATCCTCTGCCCAGTTAAAAGACACATTGAGGAAAGAGAGGGAAGAAAGCAACAGGCTCAAGAGGAAATATGAAGATATGCAAAGGGAAATGAAATCCTCAAGAGCTGAAGTACAGTCCCTCCAAGGAGAAATACAAGTTTTTGAAACAACTCAAGAGTCTCTTGAGAGAGTACAGAAAGAATATCAAGAGTTAAGAACTTAAAAGGAATAGCTACTGGCAAAAGTGGAGGAACTAGAAGAGTAGCAAAAGATCCTTTTGGAAGCCAATACGCTGCACACTCAAAAACTGAGAAAGGAACATCAAGAATAGGTTTCTTCTTTGACAACTACTCTAGAGGAAGCTAGAGAACAACAGGTTAACCTCCATCCATTCAAAGAGCACGTCTTGGCCCAAAAGACCAAGATGCTGCAGTTGTAGAATGCTGTTGAAGATGAGAGATGTAGAGTGCTGTAGATCGATGGTCAATTGGAAGAGATATTGGAAACTGCATATTATTTTGTGGACATATCTCAAGACGTCCTCGAGGTCCTGACTGCCAGAATAGTGAGGTTGGAAGGAAACAAAGAAGCTCCAGCAGGGCTGCCATCAAAAGATAAACAGGCCCTTAAGCGAGATTATGACCTGGTAGAGTTCACCATCAACACCGCTGAAGATTTCAAGAAGCCAGTTAAAAAGACAAAGGGATTATGCACCGAGTTCTTCAGAAGACTCCTCATCACATACAACCTATGTCAGGTAGAAGCTGAGCAGAGGCTGGATGACTTCCCAGACCACAATTTGTTTATGGAGATGTTACAGAAAAGGCATCAGGAAGAAGAAGCAAGAGTGCAACGCATCAAGGCCATTAATGACCAGATGCTAAGAAGTGAAGTGGGCCATTCAGCAGTGAGCGTATAGATTTTGGAGGACCAACTTCGGTTGAGCACTGCCAGAGTGGAGGCTATAAAGAACCAGGCTGAGAAATTTGAAATCAATATCCAGTTCTTACAACCCTGCACATTTGAGGGCATTTCCACTTAAGCCTCGAAATGGAAGAAATTACTTGACACCCAAGTGCGGCCCTCTTCATAAAGGAGTGGTCACTTTTGTATTTTGTAACACTTTTGTAAATCATTAAGGAAGATTGAACAATGGGAAATGAAGAGTTGGGAAGCCCAAAGGTTACTTTGGGTAGCCCAACCATCTCACCCTTTTGTATAAATGTAATAGACTAAGAGGGAAGAAAGGGCTTTTTCCCAGTGAGCCTAGACAGCTATATTGTAAGAAGAACTATTTCTCTTTGCAATAAAGAAATATGGTTTGCCTATTGGAGGAAGATCGACGAAATGCCCAAATGTTATGTTGTGGATGGATGAGAGATGAACTATTTTGTTTTCCAGTTTTTGTCCATTAACCGTGAGATCGTTCTAACCCTTTGAACCTATGTTCTTGTTTAAATGATTTTTGGTTTATTTTGTGGAATGACCACCATGAGTAATGTATGCGGTTCATAAAACAACTGGCTATCTAGTTGTTGAAATATCTTTAATCATTCATGCATTGTGGAAAGAAATATCAGCTAACTATAGTTTCTCTTTATATTGCATGTACAATACACATTACTCACCAATCATTTATACTTTGCTCCTCGGGGATAGATAGGTAGATTGATAGATAGTTAGTTCATTTCATTGCTGCTTATGGGATTTAGAGGCAGGTGAGTCTAAGATGAGAGGTAAGAACCTGCACATCACGTTATGACTGCTCCCAGCATCTGAATCTTTCTGCATTTTTAGTTAGGCATATGCATCTCATACATAAGTCAAAAAATACAAAAATATACACAGTGGACCGGGCCACAACTGGTAAAACCTTTGATTTGTTACTTTTACTTACGGTAGCCGGGCCACAAACCGGATGGATTCCCTATACCAAACAGTCAATGGGCTAGTTGGGAACGTTGATTGGGGAGAATCCCTTTCTGTTGTCGCCTACAAATTTCCAGGCCTAAACAGAAGTGGTAGGTGATGCTCTAGTAGAACTTGGGGATCTCTTCATTGATTTGTAGGACACTAGCCTAGAGCTTGTAGCTCTAGATGATACAACATCAAATGATAAAATTTTGTGTCATCTCAGATCTAGACTAGAAAGTGTCTTCGAAAGAAGAGGAAAAGATGGTGATCTATGGCACTCTAAATTTCAGGACTTCTTAGGGGCATTGACTGAGAGACAGCACGATCAAGTTAAAAATTGGCTTTGTATCAACACAACATAATTTTATAGCAGCAATGATATACACAAGTTGCAACTGGAGGTAGTTTAGCCCTAGCAGAATTGAAGCAGGGACTTTCAATATGTGGTTGTAATTGTTTTGTATGTTTTTGGAGAATTGTTTTAGAGAACTACCATTGCTCTGATCACTCTTGTATGAGTAACCATGTTTTTGTTGAGAAGTACACATATTGTTCTCTTGAACTAGATCAAGAAAATGAAGTGGAGGAATGTCAAAATTTGGCAGGTCAGGATGGGAATCACGATTGCAAAAAGAAAAATCATACACATATGGAGATATGTTTTTTCTTTGAGAGATCATCCAATTTGAGCAAATCTTGTTGCTTGAAGGTTGGACATGAAGGTATTCATAAGTTCAATTCACCATAGCACATGTGCAAGATAAAGTGTTCTCTTCCTTCTTCTAAGGATTGTAAGTCATAAAGTGTTCTCTTCTTGTCTTTCTTGTTTCATAATGCTCCATAAATAAGCAGGTTTATTCAATCAAATTGTTTTGGGGTCTAACTGTAAAGTACTAATAAAGGATTATAATCTTGTATTGGGATTGACTTTAATACATTTATGTACTTGTGTATGGATTTCCAGGGAAAAGGAAATGGGAAGAATGATGAGTGCTTCTTGAATTCAAGTTCCAATCATGAAAGTTGGGGAAGATGCTCTTCTTTGGGAGTCAGTAATGAAGAATCGTCACTGGAAAACTTTGGACATTGTGTTTTGAATGTGAATGGTGCACAATGGATACAGATTCCTAGTGTTTTAACTACAGAGAACAATTAAATTCACACATGAATGTTGACATGGTATAAGGATACCAAGCGTTATAAAAAATTGGTTCTTGAATTAAGAAGGTTTCTTTTCAGCAGTCCTCTTCTATCCTATTTTCTCAGTGTTTGATTTTGAAATGATTATGTAGGATATTCTATCATCACATCATAAGGCAAAATTTTCCAAGGACGAGGAGAAAATTGATAGAGTCAGAGCATTGACTGCCTTTAAGAAAGGTCCAAAAAGTGAGAAACTGGAAACTTTGAGTCAGAGAGTAAGATTGAACATTTTAAAAAGGATACATCATATAAGGAATAGATCTACATGATTGTTGTATTATTTGGAAGGATGTTGGCTAGCCCTTTCAAATATATTCTCCAAGGTTTCTATTGTTAATGAGAGAGAATGAAACTTCATGGTTTCCTCTTGCTCTCTTCTTTATCAATATACTTTTATCTCTTTCATATGTGTATCATAATTTTTCATTGCCATGTGCATATTGATGAACAAATGATAACTGAAATTAATGTGTATCATAAAATTGTTACTTGTGTACATGGATTTCTTCAATGAATATTTTTTTAGTATGTCTAAGGTAGGGAATATTGTATCCTATAAAAGGCATTTGGAGGGAGAGACTTGCAATTCTGTATTGCTAGTTGTCAGGTTTCTAAGAGGCGAGTCATATTTTTAATGTTGTAATTTCTAGGTTGTAGTAAATGGATCATTTTACTATTTAAACATGCCTCTGAAAAAAATGGTATGCAAAAGGATTGTTGCATTGCTATTCAACCATTAAAAAAATCCCATGATGTTGTGCATCTTCACACACTAAACCCAGACGTTTTGCATTATTGTAAGGTTAGATGTTAAGCTTGTGGGTATTTTTGTCAACGACCCATCAATCATTCTGGTCCCCCTAATACATTTCATGGGAACATGAGGAAAATCAATTTTGCATCAAATCAAGAAGAATTTGATATCCAGCGTACAAAATATATTTGGGGGGAATCTGTTGTGGCAGAGATGTGTCACATGCATTGTAAAGCACAAGTTTGGGGACAAATTCAATTGATTTACTATCCTATGAATGATAATTGTGCAATTTGTCTCTATGATGGCTCTCATAATGAGACAAGAAAATATGGCCCCAATGAGTATATTCCTAAATATGAGCTTACCCATGAGACTTATTGGAAGCAAATGCACTTCCAAAATCACTGTACTTAAGAAGATCATAAGGAGTTTGATCTGTGTAACCATCTTTGCAGGTCACAAGAGCATAATGAATTTAATGTTAGTTCATCAAGGTCTTACTGGTAACTGCACAGATAAATTATGGCATGCTCTAGTGAAAAGTAATACCTCAATGGAATCCTTACATGTCACATAACTCTAGATGGTTATGTTTTTGGATGTGACCATTCCAAGAACATAACACATCATGTGGTTTTTGTTATTGACAACTCTGGTTCAATGTCCAGTCTTGATATCGAACCAACCATGGAAAAATTTATATCTCAACACAATTGTAGGTTGGGCTATGTGTAAGAGGCTATTGCTCAATTCATTACTACTAGGCATAGAACTACTAGTGATGATTCTTTATCTATGGTTCTATTTGACAATACAACAATACTTGCTCTAGAACTGAAAGAGATGAAGTAAGATATAGTGGACAATATTCTTCAATATGTTGCAGCAGGTGGAACAAATTACTCTTGTGGTATAAATATGGTAGAATAGATCCTTTATCGGGGATCTAGTCATCCTGATGTGGTCAAGACAAAGCCACCAATTATATTTTTGAGTGATGGTGGAAATAATGATGTGGGAGATCCTCTCCTGTTTTTGAAATAGAATGATGACAATAGAACCATGGATGATATTCCATACAATTATGTTTGGAATAGATCCTATAATGGCTATTTTGGAGAAAATGGTGTTATAGCTTATTTTACCACACATGGTGGATCACACTTTTATGGCCTTCCTTGTCCCTCTGCATACTCCTTAGACCCCATGGACCATTTTTATACCTTTGATGTTTTTAAGGTCATCCCTAAAAACATGCAATAATTTCCATATGTGACTTTTAATCCCTTTCTTGCGTATATACATATATTTGACCCTTAAACCCACGTACATCAGGATGTGTGCAAAAGGAAAAATGATTTTGGAGATTTCCTTGATGTGGATTCAATTCACTTGTCTCTTGGCCTTCCATATGCCTTGATATCACTCAGATTCGACCTTCCATTACCCCATTGAAGAGCTATATAAGGAACCCTTTGGATACATTGAAAAGAGGAGGAATTGAAGAGCAAGAAAACTATAGTCCATTGTTGCCGGAGCTTATACTTGAGTCCGTATCCCTTTGTTCCTTGGAGCACTTTGTGTTCTTCCCAAGCTTACCTTTAACTTGTGAGCTTGCTATCGAGAGATGGAGGATTGAAGTGGTGGAGGCCCAAGTGGGGGACTCAGTGTATCTGATTCATAGACGTGCCAATAGAGGTTGTCACTATTGTAATCTATGTTTTATATCAATAGAAATATCTTTTCCTATCCAATAATGTGTATTTAAATGAGTATTTGATCCATGGATGCTTTTAAATGCTTATATGTTATTGATTATATATTATAGAGTAGGTCTAACACAATTATATATAGCATGCTAGTCTTGTTTGTTGAATTTTGAGGAAGCAAATTGCTAATACAATCAAGATTGGAAAAGTTCAATGGGGATCTACATCAACCGTTTGGAATAAGGTACGAACTGATATCCTTTAGCATTAGATATTTGGTTTCTCTTGCATATTGGAAAGGATTGATTTATGAAGTCAAGGTGTCTATTGTGGTACCCCAAGCCATAGGAATTTCTCTCCATAACAAAATTGGCGACTTCCCTGGGGAGTTCCTAGTCATTTTTCCTTTGGGGGTTTTTTCAGCATTCAATGTTCTTGAATTGATATGATTTCTCTATTTCTAAGTTGGGTATGGGGGCATGTTTTCTTGGTCATGTCTGATAGGAGTGAATTTTGTCTCAACTTATCTGTTTTCCTTCATTTTTATCTCTTTTTCTTCCTATACATGAGTTTTTGCCTCACAGTTGCGTGTACATGCAGTTTTGACAGAGATATCCACATATATACGCAGGTTTTCTGCACACAATCGCGTATGCCCTGATTTTTTCCTTTTATAGAAAGATTGAATGTTGTTGGGTGAGTTTTGATGATTGCTGAGTCTCCTCAAGTGCTTCTAGAGTCTGTATACACCTCTGTTTCTGAGCAGAGACACTTTTTACGGTACATTTTTTTAATAATGTTCTTGTCATTGCATTTTCGATTTTTTGTTTTGGGATTAGTGCATTAGGTCTCTTTTACCTTAATGATTTGTGTGGATGAGTTTGAATAATGCTCACAGAGTATGGGGCTGGTAGAGTCAGTCTTTTGCGTTATTATATCATTTTTATTCAAAAAATCCAAAAATATTTACTTCTTTGCATCATTATACATCATTTCACTTTGCATTTTGCATGGTACATGCACTAGGTTTGATTAGAGAAGTATTAGTCAGGCTTTCATATAGGAATGATTGTATTTGTCATTTGAAGAAAATTTTGCATTTCATGTAGTAGCATGCCCTATTTTTCATTGAACACAATGCATTTGCATTGATTGTTAGGTGTGCTGTTTACTTCATGTTGCATCATAACACCATTGGTTGCATGATCATCTACCTTTTTGAGTAATAATCCAAATAAAATCAACGCTTAATTAAAATGGATTACACTATTTTACTTTATAGGGTACACCAACAAGATTATGTTTTAGGGTATTGGAATAGTTCATTGTGAGTAAATTCTCCAAGACCACTAAATAACAACATGTATGTGTTTGTCCAGGTGAGAGTGTGAAATTGCTTGGTATAATTAGTGTTTCTCAAGATCCTCCTCTTACAAGGGAATTAAGCATGAGGCAGTGTGAGCAGTTATAGATTGGGATGACCCCTAGTCATAACTGAGTAGCACCAGAGATATTTCCAGGATTGTATTTGTATTTGGGGGCTCTTTTGAGAGTTTTGGGCTTTGCTACCCTGCTGATATGGTCAAAATCGCCTGCGACTGTCTGCCTAAGAATTGATTATATTGAAGTGACCTCAGTTACCTTACCTAGGTTATCGAGGGGGTACTTCGCAGGGGTTATTCTGTAGGTGTCCCGGCCAGGTTAGGGTAGGACAGCACAGTCGCTATATGCATTGAAGCCGAGGGCCACAATAATTGGTTACAAACATCTGCTTGTTGTGTATGAAATTCTCAAGCCTCTCCTAGGAGAGACATACCTGCTTGATTATGGAGCTCACATATCCTACCCTTGTTTGCTTGTGATTGGCTTTAGATTATATGGGTGTATGCTCTGTGCATGCTAGCTTGCTTAGGGTTTTCATATTTAGAAGAGTATTTTTCATTTTTTGAGTCATTGTGGATTCGGGTACAGCACTTCACCATTGTCATTATTTAGTAGGAATTCATCCTTCCACATATCCTCCTCCTTTGGGAGAGAGAAACAGATAGTCTAGTCATACTACTTCTCACATTGATTCACACATGATGGGAGATCATGAAGATGAAATTCCTGAGTTGTCTTCTCCACCTCAAGAGGTTGGGGAAGAATATCCTACTCCTATATATGATCCTCCACCTGATATACCTACACACTCTAGGTATGATCCTTTAACTGATATACCCGCACACTCTAGGTATGATCCCTCATTCACAAGTTGTAGGTATTGGATGACGGGAAACGAGACTCATCATGAACTTGCAAGAACTAGTTACGTTAGTTATGGCATGTCTGGTATCCCTGTACATGATCCGACACACCATGCCAAGTCATAGTTTGAACCTAACACTACACTTGGGGGAACTCCTATTCCTTTCCATGTAAAGAGATTTGGGAGCACAAGCCACATTGCACCCTCAATCCGGTCGGTGGAGGCTACATCAGATGTTCATCCTAGACCTGGTGTTGGTAGTCCTATTAGGATACTAGAAAAAAGACAAGTGACTATAGGGAATACCACTTACATCACTTTGCATGTTCCTTTGTCCTCTATTCCTATTTCTTCGAATGCTATTCCTCTCCCTCATTCACGTGGCCCTTTGGGCTGAAATGTTGCTACTAGTCATGTTTGTACTGCTGCTACTCATGTAATTATGTCTCAGAGTCAAGTGCCTCCTGTTGTCTCGGGAGGTCATATTCATACTTCTAGAACGTCCTATTGTCTATCACAAGGAGTTCCCCATATTCCTACTTATGGAGTTTCTCATGGGACATCCCATGGGACATCTTAGGGAGCTTCTCATGGACAATATTATGGACCGTAGTATGGATAGAGTTATTCAACTTATGGGTATGGGTATCAACAACCTGCTTAATCCTTGAATTATGGATTTGTAGATCCAAATAGTTAAGGTAAACCACATTATGGTGCTTCCATGCCACCCTACATGGGTCAAACGAGAGGAGGATACTATGGCCATGGCCATGGTGGTTACGGTAATCAGTCTTATGTGAACCAAAATTATCAGGGAGTGTTGCATCGACCTTCTCAACCTAGGCTCCCTTTCCTCACAAATTAAATTTTCTTGACCTATCGAGACTAACCAACAATCCAATATCTTTCCACCCGGCTTGGTAGGTGTCCCTACCAAGCTTCCCTCGAACATTCCCAAATTCGAGGCAAAACCAAGAGAAGATCCTAGTGAACATGTTACTACATTTCACCTTTGGTGCTCTTCTAATTCCTTACATGATGATTCAATATATTTAAGGTTGTTTCAATGCACCCTCACTGGGCCTGCAACGAAATGGTACATAGAGTTTCCTAAGGGGGCAGTCGTTTTGTTTGATGACCTAGATATGACTTTTCTTAATGACTTCCAACTACCAGTGCGTTACAACGTTGGTACAAAACTCTTGTCAACATTTTGGAAAGACAAATCCATGCATATCTTGAACCATATCCAAGAGTGGCGTAGATGGAAGAGATTGATTAAAGCTTTCATACCACTGGATTTTCTCCTCGAGTGGTTCCTTAAATCGTTATTGCCTTATATAGCGAACGATGTTTCTACGTCCGAAGTTCAGAATGAGGAACAAGGCATTTTGAGCGCATGAGAATTGGATTTGATTTATGCTCAATCCAGATTGTTATATGAGATCATTCCTAATGCTCCGCGTTCTAGTTTCGACCCTAAGGTCAAACCTGGAGCACATACCTATTGCATTGTTGGTTGTACAAGTACCAAACCTATGGATTCGGTTGTGAAATAGGTGAGTCAATTGTCTATCAACCAATATACCTCGATACAAGCCATGACTTCCTCTCAACCCACCCAAACGGTGAATGTGCTTTGGGTGCAATCGTCAGACCAGAAGGGTAACCAGCAACCCAGAAGGAATAAGAAAAAGGGTAAGAACAATCGTAAGGGTGGGAATAGGAATGAAAATGCCAATTCTAATGACAAGAATGCCCGTAATGCTAGGGGGGACAAGCATTATAAACGTAAGGTTAAGTTTCCTTGCAAGTTGTGTAAGGATGACCACCTCACTCACATGTGCCCTCATATGGAATATGCCTCGAGATTCATAGCACAGGGCCAAACTATGCTGACCAACCCTTTACCATATAATCAAAACATGAAATCGAGGACCCATGATTAGTCTGGTGTTGATCAAGATCCGCTGGAAGCCAGTAATGGTCATTGTTGCATCAATATGGTCCATGCTACTAAGGTTATGACCCATGCGAAGGACTATGGTTCATCACAACCATACCTTGGAAAGGAACCTGCTTCACCCAGGAGTCCTTTGCGTATTGAAAACCCTGTGGATAAACCTGAAGTCGCACCTCACATTCCTAAGGGAGTCCTAAAGCATTCAGGACACAATCCTAATTCCTGAGCCACCTAGAACTACTTATTTGTTGAGGATTTGGGCCACACTCCTTGTGCGATGTCTGCACTTGAAGTACTTCAAAGTTGTCCTTCACAAAGGAAGGATTTGCTTTCTTCTCTTGGTGTTAACGATGATAACTCTTCCTCTGTCATCAAATTTGAAACCACGGGATTACAGCATCACTTTCCTTACTATGTGTCTCTCTTGATTCATGTAGAATGTATTAACAAGACCATTAAGCGCACTTTGATTGACGAAGGCGCTGCTGATTTTGTGATGTCTTTGTCAGGTTGGAAGTGTTTGGGTTCCCTCGAGCTGTCTAAATATGCTACCATGTTGACTGCTTTTGATGGTAGATCATTTTGGTGGCACAAAATTCTTCTTTCTCTTAAGGTCCATTTGGGGGGGAGACCATCATGATCAAGGTCAAGGTGGTTGATGCGCCCCTTGTCGACTACAATCTGTTACTAGGTAGGAATTGGAGGTATAGTATGCAAGACTTATCTTCTTTTCTATTTTGAGTTGTATGCTTTCCATTTAATGGGAAGATTGTTACAATTGATCAGAAATCCTTCAAAAATATGAGTGTTACTACATCATTGGGAGCTTCTATCCCCATTATTGATCATTCTCTGCCAGCAAATGGGAGTGTGTGTGTTGGCATGTATCCATCCCTTATGGGAAGCTTTAGTTGTCCTACACCCATTCTTATGATCGGGTCTAGTTCCAATGGGGCTTTGTCTTCAATGAGATCAGTGTCTTTTCACACTACCCATATGGAATATCCTTGGATCTTTCCTACATCGATTCCTTCGAGTAATCCTATCGAAACAGACATGTCGTTGCCTACAACAACGATAGCATATCAAGCGAATCTTGAATGTGTTGTAGAGCCTAGTCTTTCCTCTTCATGAATCGAGGAGGAGGACCCATATGTGCTGCCTGCATGGGAAATTAATTCTTCTCACACACATGATTTCCTTGATAGTGTTTTTCCATTAGATGAATCTATTATTGAGGATATGTTTGGGGTTGAGCCACCTTGGAAAGAGTTACATCATAGATATTATTTTCTTACTGAGCTTGACCATTTGGAGTGTGAAGACTTTAGGGAGATTCTTAGTGAGAGAATTCGTAGTATCGTGGTTCCATTGAGCTCTCCTGGTTCGATGGATGATGGAAACATGGAGAATATATCTCCTACCATCCTTATCAATATCTCTTGTGATCCTAGAAAGATCGGGTCTAGTTCCGATGGGGCTTTGTCTTCAATGAGATCAGTGTCTTTTCACACTACCCATATGGAATATCCTTGGATATTTCCTACACCGATTCCTTCGATTAATCCTATCGAAACAGACATGTCGTTGCCTACAAAAACGATAGCATATCAAGCGAATCTTGAATGTGTTGTAGAGCCTAGTCTTTCCTCTTCATGAATCGAGGAGGAGGACCCATATGTGCTGCCTGCATGGGAAATTAATTCTTCTCACACACATGATTTCCTTAATAGTGTTTTTCCATTAGATGAATCTATTATTGAGGATATGTCTGGGGTTGAGCCACCTTGGAAAGAGTTACATCATAGATATTATTTTCTTCCTGAGCTTGACCATTTGGAGTGTGAAGACTTTAGGGAGATTCTTAGTGAGAGAATTGGTAGTATCGTGGTTCCATTGAGCTCTCCTGGTCCGATGGCTGATGGAAACATGGCGAATATATCTCCTACCATCCTTATCAATATCTCTTGTGATCCTAGAAAGATTGAGAATGTCTATATTGGGCTACAATGTTCCTATGCTAAGATTCAAGAGTATACCAAGCTATTCAAAGAGTTTCATGATGTCTTTGCTTGGTCATACAAGGAAATTCCAGGTATCGACCCTCACATTGTTGAACATGAGATTAAAACTTATCCAAAAGCTAATCCTGTTCGATAATACTTGCGTGTGGTGAATCCTAGAAAAGCACCCGCGATTAAGGATGAGATAGAAAAGTTGTTAAATGATGGTTTTATCTATCCCATTCCCTTAAAGAAGTGGGTTTCAAACCCTTTTCTGGTTGATAAGAAGTAGGGAGCGATCCATATATGCACTGATTTCTATGACTTGAATCGTGCATGTCCTAAGGATAATTTTCCCACACCATTTATTGATCAAATTTTGGATGAGTGTGCAGGAAGCGAGGTATTTTCCTTTATGGATGGCTTTTCCAGATACAATTAGATACATATCAAACCCGAGGACCCACATAAAACTACATTTATTTTTCCTTCGGGTACCTTTGCATATCGGAAGATGCCTTTCGGCCTTAAAAACGTTGGAGCCACATTTCAGCGGGCGATAACCTTGATTTTCCATGACCTCAAATCGATTATTGAAGTATTTTTGGATGACCTTGCTGCTCATTCTCATCAGACTATGCATCATTCCTACCATTTGAGATTAGTGTTTGGAAGATTCCGCCATTATTTGGTTAGGTTAAATCTTCATAAATGCATATTTTGTGTGAATTCAGGTTTCGTATTAGGGTTCATTTTCTCCAAGGAGGGTATAAGAGTTGATCCCTTAAAGGTTGAGGCAATACTTCAATTGTCTCCCCCGAGAAACATTAGACATCTTCAATGTTTGCAAAGCATGGAAAATTTCTTGTGGAGATTCGTGGTTAATTTTGCCAATTTGACTAGAGGATTTATGCGTCTTTTGAAGAAGGGCACTACCTTTTGTTGGGATGAGCGATCCTAGGAGTCCTTTGATACACTTAAACGAGCCTTAGCATCGCCCCCCATGATTAGTCCACCCGACTATAGCCGTGACTTTTTTCTTTATGTGGCCGCGTCCATGCAGATGATTGGTATGGTTTTGGTTCAATAGGATGAGGATATCCATGAGCATGTCGTATATTATTTGAGCCAAAACCTTATAGATGCGGATATCCATTATTCCCATGTGGAGAAACTTTCCTTATCTACCGTTCATGTGGTTCAAAGATTGAGACACTATATTCTCCTTCTCCAAACCTTGGTGGTAGCCCATGTCAATCCATTTTAGTTTGTCCTCACTAGAAGGATGATAGGGGGAAAGTATAATAAGTGGATTTTCATTTTGCAAGAATTTGATCTCAAGCTTGTTTGGGAAAAATCGAAAAAATTGTTGATTTTTGTTGAGCTTATATCTGATTTTCCAAGTGAAGAGGAGGAGGAAGTTTATGAAGATACATTTTTCGATGAGAACATTTTGTTGATCTCAACTTTAGATCCATGGTCTGGGGATATCATCATATATTTACAAACATTGAAGGTCCCTACTCACCTTTCACGGGATGAATGATGATGATTACGTCACGTATCCAAGAACTACCTTATAGTGGATAATACATTGTACCGCCATGGGGTAGATTCCATTTTACATCATTGTTTAACTCATGAGGAGGCTGAGCTTGTGCTGAATGATTTCCATAGAGGGGCATGTAGTGGTCATTTATCTGGGATTTCTACAGCCCAAAAAATCTTGAGAGTGGGTTATTTCTAGGCGTTGATCATTAAAGATTGTGTTAATGTGGTCAAGAAGTGCCACACTTGCCAGGTGTTTTCACACAATGTGCACTCACATCCTGCCCTGTTACATCTTATTATCACCGCTGGTCCCTTCACTAAGTGTGGACTTGATTTCATGGATTGTAACCCAGCTTCAGCTGGGGGGCATCATCATATTATAGGGGCTATTGACTATTTCACAAAATGGGCTGAGGCTATGCCCACAATTAAATCCAATGGTGAGACAGTCACACATTTCATATTCAACCAGATCATTACTCAGTTTGGTATTCCGAAGGAGCTTGTCACTTTCCATGGTAGGAACTTTCAGAATCAGATGATGGAAGAGTTAGTCTTGAAGTTAGGGTATAAGCAGGAGCATTCCTCTTCTTATTACCCTCAGCAAATGGACAGGCTAAAGCAGTGAACAAATCACTTAATTCCATTCTCCAATTAACCATCACACAAAGAAAGACCAACTAGCATATCGTGTTATATTCTTCTTTGTGGGATTATAGAACCGTGCTTAATATTGCCACCAATTTTTCTCCATATTAGCTTGTACATGGAGTGGAGTCTGTCTTGCTAGTTGAATGTGAAATACCTTGATTGAAGCTAGCCATAGAACTCTTACCAGACACTTCCCCATTGGAGGAAATTTTGGTGCACTTAGAGCAGCTTGATGAGCAGCGTCGAGATGCCTTATTGGGTCTAGAAGTAAATAAACGTCGCGTTAAGGTCGAGTATGATAAATCTGTCCATCCGAGCAAGTTTAGTGAAGCAGATTTGGTCCTTTTGTGGGATCAAACTAAACAACCCTTGGGGGTAGGAAAGTTTAACCCCATGTGGCATGGTCCTTACATTGTCAAACATGTGTTAGAGAAGGGTGCTTATGAGCTAGTAGATTACAAAGGGACAGCCTTGGCAGAGCCTAGAAATGGGCTCTATCTTAAAAATTACTATGCATGATTCTCAACTAGGGTTTATTATTGTATATTATTGTATAGTATTTTGCATAGTTAGTTTTTTCTTATGGTGATCGGGTTGTTGATTAGCTTTCGTTTCTTATGGCAGATGTCAATGGAGTCTTCCATCTATATAGGATTCGGTGATGGTGCTAGCCGTCACACTCAACACTCAGCCTCTACTTTTTGGGTGATTTATACTCCTATGGGTCAGCTATTGTCTTTAGGAGGTATATGTTTACGGCCCTCTTCCAACAATGTTGCTGAATATAGTGCCATTATCGAGCTTCTATGAGATTCCATTTCACATGTTGTTCTCTCTCTTGAGGTACGTCTTGATTCGTAGTTAATAGTGTCACAGCTGAATGGCTAATATCATGTTATGGATCCAAAATTATTATGAATATTCTTATGTGTGATATTGTTAGAACAACAATTTGACAACATAACATACATACATTTTCCAAGAATTTATCATCAGGTTGCTGACTCATATGCTAACTATGTGTTAGATTGACATTTGTTTCACAGACCATAAGTTCATCACAAACATACATTTTTACACATGTAAATAAATAAAATCAATCATCATAAAAAAATTTTAAACATTAAAAATGTGATAATACATAAGTGTCATAATACAAAATTGGGGCTTTCAAGCCACCAAAATATAATACACGGTAGTACAAAAAATATGTCACTACCTGGTATCTAAGCTTGGGGAGGAGGAGGGGGGTTCTAATCATGGAAATTCACCATGGCTCTAGCTATCCTTCGAAACAAATGCACCCATGCTCATGGTACACCCACCACCTGATGCTCCATGGCCTCAGGCAAGTCCTATACTTGCGCCATGGGTACCCTATGTGTCAGCTGCACAAAGTTTGTGTGGATGCTTTGGAGCATCCGCTCCACATCCACACCCATGATGTCATCTCCTCGTACCCTCCATCTATGACAAGAGAAACCGTCAGGTCATTGTGGTCCTACATATGCATACAGATGACAGGATTTCACTATGTGTCCTCAGAAAAAAACATGTCTTTTGGTTCTATATATAAAAAAAAAATTAATAATTCAAAAAACTTAAAAAAGAGGGTTGGGATTCATTACCAATGTCACCGTATGCTAATCCCGGTGGTATGGGCATGTCGGGATCTCCCCAAAAATATATCCCTGCATAGGGGTAATCATCGATGGCAACTATCTGCCATCGCCACCATGGAAACAAAATCAGCTGGGTAGCGGTTGGACACCCTACTTCCACCCAGTTTGTGCATCGCATCTGCCCAATGTCATTGGGACGAATCTTGAACCACTTGAAGAGGAATGTCAACTCTAGGTCTGAGTCTCGGAACATGATCGAAGAAGAACGTGCTCAGTATACTGCTGAAACAGAAGTTTTGTACCCTGTCCATCTTGCAGTCACTGAGCTGTTGCTTCATGTTACTCAACAGCGTAGTAATCCAATCATAAATTATGGGTCTCATGCACTCCACTGTGCAGAACATCAAGGGCCACGAGGCCTGGTGGAGTGAGGCTAGCCCTGCTATCCTCCCAAGTGTCAGTAGTATGGCCTTCAGGCCCAGTACCTGTATGGAGTTTGTTGGGATCTGACTCCCGACCTTCTCTATGTCTGAATAATAGTATACATAAATATACTCATCAATGGTGAGGCCACCTTCGAGCCCGCCAGAACGTAGTTTCACCACTTCGCCCCATCTAAACAATCCTATAATGAAGTATATGTCCTCCACCTCTATAGTGAGGGACATCCCATTGATCTAGAAAGTCTCTAAGTCAGGATCCCAGTAGTCTACAAGCATCTGCAGTAGTCTTGGTTTGGCCTTTAATCCCCCAAGCCACCAAAACTTGTAGATCCCACATGCATGAAGAGCTTGTTGAGCCATTAGATCACCCCGTACAACATCTTCTACATCCATGTGTTCTCTCTCCCTCTATTCTAGAACCATTATGCACATTTACATTGAATTTTTCTCAGTATTTGTCTTAAAAAACATTGAACACGGCCGCATACGTGACTATTTGTAAAACAGCCGCATATGTACACAACTGTGGGCCATTTTTCTGCATACAGCTAGCCCTATACATGAAAAAACCCCCAATTTCCACGTGGGCTGAAGCGCATATCTTATAATGGCCTAGAAAATGATTTTGACCATGGAATTTCAAAAATTTTACATGCAAATGGAAGAGGAGGGCATGGGAAGTTACCTGGAAAAAATGGTGTCAAATTCCATCGGACGAAACTCCTGGAATTTGCGTTTGAATTTTTGAGCTCAATTGGGTAAATATTTCAAATGATATATTAATCTGTCGAAACATTCATTAGTTGGATTCCGCAATGGCGGCTACATAGATAACTAAAGTTCCAAATCAAACTTCAACTGACTTCCGATAGTGCTAAAACAAAACATCGCAAAGTAAAAGTTGATTAATAAAACCAAGGAATCGGTGAAAGTCAAGACTATCCATCGATTCATTCATTGTTTTAGCTTCTACAATGGTGGATGCGTAGAGAAATACGGCCCCAATTACTATTCAAATGACTTCCGACAAACCTTTACACATCAAAACTTAAAGTTTCGAAGTCGAAATATTTAGCGGACAAAAGCATTTTAAATCAACCAACTTCTGAAATGAAAGAAAATAGTTAACCTCGAATCAAACTCAATAATTCAAAATTGTAGCAGAAGAACAATCAAGTTTGGGAAACAAAATAAAACCAGGTAAGATAAAACCAACAAGGAGGGTCCAAAATTTTCTAAAAATTGGGAAATAGTTGCAGCTGCAACAATTGGCGACTACCTAGTGAACCCAGATCTCTGGACAATTTCTTCCTTAAGTAACAGACTATTTGACAATAAAACCAACACATTGAATTCTTCTAGATGTCTAGATTTCCCAAATGGAAAATGTATGTACTTTTAATCATTGATGATAGTCCAATTTAGAAAAATGGAAACAAAGATTTCAAAGTCAATATAACTCTTTTGAGGCGAGGAATATGAGTTTCATTTTTTACCTCTGGCTTCGGGTAGTTTCCAGCTTGGAAACCACAGGATTGTAACATATGGTAAACATAAATATTCATTTGTTCCTCATTCCCATGCCATTCTGCACTTTTTGTGCTTTTGGACTTTTGTCCTTTTTGAGTCCTCCTGCATGCCTTTCTTTCTGAATTTTTATTTAGAATCCTCTATCCATAGTCTCCTTTTCTGTGAGAGATGTATTTAATTTTCAACTCATGGACAGAGAAGAACTTTGGAAATTTTGTACCTATATGGTTCAGTACTTTGATTTGATACATATTTCTTTCTTAGGAGATTTTTTACTCTTATTTTCCTTTTGGATTTCAATACTTGGCATGGGATCATTTATATATAATATATTGTCTACCTTGCTTCCTTTCCATGGGTCTTTTGCTGTCACCCCCTAAGACATTTTTAAATGTGAGATGGATGGAGCCTTGAAATAGTATTCTAGACTTGTTGATCCTAAGTTATTTTACAAGGATTAACTAGGACTTCAATGTGTTCATAGCCATTCAGGAGAACTGATAAACAAGAAGAAATTCTTTCAGATAAAAGAATAGTACAAAGTCTTATAATCAAGGATTTTAGTTAATCCAGAATTCTAATGCTCTCCATGCAACCAAAAGTTTTCTTCTTTTATTGAAATCCATCAAAATCTAAACTAGAACAAACAAAAATAAAGTAAATCCAAAATAAACAACCAAATCAATTTATTTATGTACAAAACAAAAACAAAAAATCAGGAAAAATAAGGTTTGAGAACTAAACCATTAACTGGTAAGTTCTCTTCCCACCCTTGTAAATCTTGGAATTTGTAGGTTGAGGGGCCAAGTTTTGCTACAATCTGAAAAGGACCTATCCACAACTGTTGAAACTTCGTGTGCTTCCCCTTTTCATCATGTGGGTGATCCCACTTAAGAACCAGGTCTCCCACTTCAAATTCCTTTTTTCCAGCTTTATGTTTATCAAAACACCTTTTCACTACTTCCTCTTGATGCTTAAAATGTTCTTTGGCCGTAGATATAGACTCTTCCGCCTTCAAATTATTATAGATTCTAATTTGTAGGATTTCATTATATGTGCCTCTAGACTCTTGAGTTATTATTGAAGATGGTAGCATAATGTTAGGAGGTAGGATGGATTCTTTTCCATAAAAAAGGGTATACGGTGATACTCCTAAGGAATTTTTTGGTGTGACCCTATCATCCCAAAGAGCATTTGGTAATGCTAAATGCCAACTTCTCTAGTTTTCTATCACAGTATTTTTTAAGATCCTAATCAGATTCTTGTTGGTAGTTTGTGCCAAACCATTTCCTTGTGGGTAATAGTTTGCATAATAATGCAACTTAATTCCTCTTTCATGAGAAAATGCAGTTAATCTAATAGAAGAAAAATAAGTAGAATTATCGAAAACAAAGGAAATTGGAACCCCGAACCTGGTCATAATATGATCTTGCAAGAAATCCATAATCGCATCTTCGTTCACTTTACATAACTAAATTGGCTCGACCCATCTAGTGAACTAGTTAGTTGTCGTCAAAATGTATTTGTGTTGCAAGGAAAATTTTGGTTTTATCTCTCTAATGATATCAATTCCCCATTGCTCAAATCGTTCTGTTATCATCACAGGCTCCAATGGTCCTCCTACTTTGGCTTGTCTTCCCCCACACCTCTGGAAGATATCACACTTTCTGACATGGGCGTGTGTGTCCTTGAACAGTATGGGCCAATAATATCTGGCTCTGAGAATCTTGTGGGTTGTCTTATCTATAGAAAAATGACCTCTAGCAGGCCCATCATGTAACTCTGTTATGACCTTATTTGCGTCTTCCTTCTGTAAGCATCCGAGAAGGACTCCATCATAATTCTTCCTCAATAAAATTCCATCAATGATCTGATATGCAGCTAATTTAAGGTGCAACGCTCTCCACTATTTGGAATTCCAATGTTCTGGAAAAAACCCTTCCTGAAGGTAATGAACAAGGTATCGATACCAAGAATCGGGAGCTATGAAAAGAGGACATACATCCATCACATGTAATTCAACTTCATTTTCACAATCATTTTCTTCATTATTTTTACCTTCAGCGATTAGTTTGCACAGTCCTTGCCATTTAACTATGGATGCTGGTTTGAATTCGAGGTCATATTCTTGTAAACCTCTTACCCAGTTGCCTCTTCTTTCTCCTAATTCTTTTTGTACGAAAAGAGACCTTACGGTTGGGTGTGGAACTATTACCTTCATCTGGTTTTTAAGTATGTATAGCATAAATTGTTTTACCGCTTTGAAGACTACATAAGATTGTTTATCCACAACTGGGTAATTCAATTCACCCCCCTGTAGACCAGTGCTCATAAATGATATAGGGTACTCACCTCCCCCATCTTCCTTCTAAGTAAGCACCGCTACTACTAATGAATCATCAAATGCGAAAGTGTACAAAATAAAATATTTCTTAAAATTTGGACTTTTGAGAGAGGGTGCATGAGAAATAGATGTCTTTATTTTAATGAATGCATTATTCTCTACATCAGTCCACTTGAATTGTACACTTTGTTACACCATTTTCTGCAAAGGTTTAACAATTTGAGCGAAATCTGGCACAAACCTTCGCACGAAATTTATTGTCCCCATGAATTATTGCATACCTTTTTTGTTATGGGGTAAAGGGATCTATTAGATAGCTTTAATCCTTTCTGGGTCTATCAATATCCCCTTTTTAGAAACCACGTGACCCAGTAGCTTTCCTTCTATAACCACAAACACACATTTCCTTGGATTCAGTGAGATGACATATTTTCGACAACACTTGAAAATTTGTTTTAGATGGAATGCATGTTATTCTCTCTTATTTGAAAATATCATGACATCGTCAAGATATACTACAAGACTACGACCAATTAGACCGCGGAAAGCTATATCCATAGCCCTCTAGAAAGTAGCTCCAGCATTGATGAGTCCAAAGGGAATTCTTCTGTAAGAAAAAGTTCCCCACTTTGTTCTAATTGTAGATTTAGGTCTATCTTCTTCAGCTACTAACACTTGATTGTAGCCAAACAATCCATCTAATAACAAAAATAACTCAGAACCCGAAACCATCTACAATATCTGCTCCATGGGTGGGACTGGATAGTTGTCTTTATCAGAAACGTGATTTAAGTTTTTGAAATCCACACATAGCCTGATTTCACCAGATTTATTCCTTACTGGTACTAAATTTGAAACCCATTCTGAGTGTTTGACTTTAAATATGATTTTGGCATCCAATAATTTTTTCACTTCGCTTTGAATTAAAGGCTCCAGTTTTGGATGCATCTTCCTCAAAGGTTGCTGATAAGGCTTGACTCTAGATCTAATAGGAATGATGTGTTGTATAATCTTAGTGTCATATGTTTTAAGCTCTTCATATGTCCAGGAAAATACATCTTTGTACTATTTGAATAGACTAATGAAATTATTTCTTTCACCCGGGGAACAACACTTTCCCAAATTTACATATTTGGGTTTAACTTCAGTTCCCAAATTTATCAGCTCAAATTGCAAAGATGATCTATGAGTCTTGACATTTGCGGGTCTTCTGGATTTGCTGTTTAAATCAAACATCTGCTCTAAGGTCCTGACCCCTTTAGGAATGAATTTGTTTAATTTTAACTCAGCCTGGTGTTCTTTGTCATTGATAATTGCGCCTTTGAAAGTTTCATCATTCATCAAACATTCCAAGATTTTTTGATCATCATCAAAAACTCGTAGATTAGTAATCATGTATAGAAGTGAAGGCCTAGAAAGTAATTCAATAGAACACTTGTTATTTGAAGATACAAGCCTTGTAGCTGAGGTAGTTATAAGTCAGCTGCTGCATTCTTTAGTCTAGGAATGGATACAATATTAAATGCATAAAAATTTGTCAGCAAATCCAACACTTCATTCTTATAATATTTTAAATGAGGTGAGATGCAATGTATCTGTTTTCAAATTTGCTTTACAATTATTTCAGAATCCCCATAGACTTTCAGATTTTCTACTTTTAATTCAATTGCTTTTCTTAGTCCCTGAACTAATGCTTCATATTTGGCTGTGTTATTGGTACATTAAAAATCTAATCTACATGAAAGAAAATGTTTCTCTTTCTTTGGATCAATCAGGACACAGCCGAATATCCAAAGTTTTAGATCCATAAAAAAAAGTGTCCAAAAACTATCTACTTCTATTGTACTTGAATCAACAACTACATCTGAAACTAAATCTACTATTTTACAGTCAAATTCATTAGCCCATGAAAATTGAAGGAGATCGGGCTGTGTGTCTGATGTATTGCTAGATTATTCTGCTTGGTAATTTCCCGGTTCAAGCTCAATAAAGTAATTTCCCAACACAAAATTCATTGTTCATTCTTACTTTCCAACTGAGTAACATTGTGCTTCATATGGGGCTCTCTTAATACTTTTATTTGGTTGGGACTTCCCTTATAAGGAAACCACAAATGTGACCAATCTGATGCAAAATATCGATTTAGCTTTGTTGACCAATCGTGACTCAAAACAAGTCCATAAGACTCATGTATGTCTACTACTACAATATCGATGAAGTGACATACCTTTTCATTTGAAGATAGTCGAATCAAAACATCCTCCATTTCCCCAATTACCTTCACATTTGTTCTGTCTAACTGAATAACCTCCTAGGTAGATGGTTTAGTCTATCCATTTATCTTTTTACAGACTGAAAGCGACATAACATTGACTGATGCCCCTAAGTCTACTAAAAAATTGTGTACGTTATGCTTGAAAATTTCAAAAGTTAATAGAAATGGTGGGGTTTTGTATTTAGTCTTACCTCCCACACTTGATTCACCAATTTCTTCTTCTTTAGGCTGATTGTCGGTGGGAATCTTTTCCTCAGGTATTTCAAGTGCTTTCAACAATATTTCTTTTTCATGACGCACATTACACATTTGAAATAGTGAGATATTTGCCTTAGCCCTCTTAATATCTTCCACAATATCATATTCCATATTATGCTCTTTGAGATTATTTTTTACATCATCAATATTGTCCTCAATGGGATTAACAGGAATGCTGATTTGCTTTGGATTTTGACTCATAATAGTGAATTCAGGTATCTTATCAGCTGTGGTGCTCTTCTGAATTTTCTTTACATTCTTTTGAAGTCTTTTGATTTTCAGGAGTACTGATCTTTCTTTACTTAACAAACCTTGACTTCTTCGTGTCACGTTGGTTTTCAATATCTCCTCCTGTTTCAGATAGCCTTCTTCTTCTATATCAAAAAGTGAGACATGGTCCCATAAAACCAGAGCATCATCCTCTTGTTTTTCTGTGGATTTATTTCCATTTTCCTATTCATCATCAACTTCTGTTATTTTAGAGTCCAATAGCTGATTCATTCCTAATGTCATCGAATTTATCCATTGAAGACAATTTTTTTCAGAATGAGGCTGCTGATGAAAGGTGCAAAAATTATCCATACCCACCTCCATTAAATTCATTGATGCAGAACTATGTGGAGGAATTTTAGAATGATTGTTTTCCTCTCTCCTTTTATAATAAGTCTTATAAGATTTATGAGTTTCTTTTTCCTTTTCCAAATATATTATTCTATTAGACAATTTTTGCATCATTTTCAACGTTCCTTCAAAGTCATGTGACTGCTCCTCTTTAGGCTTAAATAGTAATACGGCTTTCTTACCAAAAGTTTTTTCTTCTGACTACTCAGGATAATATTCTATGCTCTCTCTTTCAACTTCTACTCTCTCGGCTTCTTCATAATTTTCTGACAACGTAGGCTTGACTTGCATATTGGCAAAAATGGCCAAGTCAAGCCCTAAAGCTGAAGTATAGTATTTGATCAAAACCTTATCAGACTGTTTATCAGTTGCAGAAAAATTCTTAAGATAAGTAGAAAACCTTTGGGTGAAACTATGCACTTTTTATTTTCTTTCTTTCTTCAAAGCGCATAACCCCTTCATTAATACTGCATGAGTTTTTTGGATTGCATACTTACTTCTAAATATTCTTTCAAAAGTATCCCAGTCTGTGATTGACTTTCTAGGAAAAGAAAAATACCATGATGATGTTGCTCCTTTCAGGGTATGCGGAAACAATCTGCAAACTAGATCTTCATGTTCTCTAGCCCTTAGTCCTTCTATGACCAAGTAAAAGCTTTGTAAATGATCATCTACTAAAATATTTTCACTTGGGTAAAAATTGGGCAGCATTTTCTCAAATTTCTGAGGTAAGTCATGTAGAGGGGTTGCCAAGTTTAAAGGTGACCTATCCCTCCAAGTAGGTGGTGGATTCGGAGGGTTGGGTAGCTGATTTGCATTCACGTTTTCCATGAGTATGGGTGGAGAATGAGGTGGTGAGTGAACAGGGGTCTGAATAGGTGAATAGTAAGTTGTATATGGGCCCACTTGATTCAAAGGCTGAACAACTTCTTGTAATGTTGTTTCTACTAGTTCTTCAAAATCTCCAACCAACACTACGTCTTCCAATATAGGACGGTTTTTATTCTTATATTCTCTTCTGGGAAATACAAGAATAATTGGTAATCCTCCAATATTATTCACATATTCCCTAGTATGTATTCTCATATCATTAACTACTTCGTTATTGATAGAATACAGATGCTCTTTACCTTTCCCTTCAGGAATTGGATTGGGAAACAGACTGTTTTCAGAACTGTCACCGGTGGAATAATCTCGAGAAAATAATTTTCCTAGACCATCCATGCACTGGCTACCCTCCTTCTAGTGCCAAAAACTATTGAGGCCTAGAAAATCACAGGTAACAACAGTTAGGGATTCTCCCCAGTAAACGTTCCCAACTAGCTCATTACTCTTTGGTATGGGGAATTCGTTCAGTTTATGGTACAGCTACCATAGGTCAAGTAACAAAAATAAAAGGTTTTACTGGTTGCAACCTGGTCCACCATGTATGTTTTTAGTTTTTGTATTTAGGTATGAGATGCAAGTGCCTATCTAAGAATGTAGATTGATAGAGAATGCGAAGAGTGGTCACAATGTGATGCGCATGTTCTTACTTCTCATCTTAACTCTCTCCCATCTAAATCACACACAACAAGAAACTAAAAATAACTATCTAAGCTATCCCTAGAAAGCAGAAATATCATTTATCAATGAGTAATGTGTTTTGCGCATGCATTAAGAAAAATCACAGATAGTTGTTACTTATTTAATAACACATGAACATTTATAGATATATGAACAAACAGATAGCTAATTGTTAATGAACACCATTCATTATGCATAGTGGAAATTTCATAGAATAAACTAGAGAGCATTCATACAAGAACATAGGTTCAAAGAGTTAGAACGATCTCACAGTTAATGGACCAAAAGATGAAAATAAAATAGTTCACATTAAACACATCCATGGCACGGCATTTGAAAAGTTCCACCAGGCTTTCTCCAAGAGGAAACTTGTAATTCTTATTGCAAAAAATAAATATTTCTTCTTACAACATGTTCTCACAAATCTCAATGGGAAAAAGTCCTTTTACTATCTAACTCTCCTATACTTAAACTACAAGAAAAACTCTTAGGCTGCCCCTCGGTGACCTTTGGGCTCCCCCAACCGTTTTGATCTCACAATTTTGTCCTTTTGTGAGTGCTCATGATTCATACAAATGTTACATTTAAGATTTAAGATTTAAAATCACTTTTATGAAAAGGGACCAGCTTGGTAACTGACCAACTTTTTCAAGCCTAGGCCTTTGCTTCTATTGATTATGCTCAGTAATCCATTGGTCCCTTGCTAGATCCTGTTGAGCTTGGACTTAAATTTCTTCTTTTCTTTCCTCATCTCTTCTTCTGCATTTTCTTTCTCTTCCTTCCTTGCTACCTCCTTTATTCTGCTTTGTCTTCTAGACATGTCTTCTCTACAATAGCAATCACCCTGTCATGAATAACCAATCCTTACATCACTTAGTGTTTGAAAAAGTAACACAGAATGTATCAATACATGCATTCTATGAAATGAACTATAAACAAATTTAGATCATGAAACGATAAGGTAAAGAGAATCCTACAAGCTAGGCCTGAAAATCCTCTAAATCCACTATCTGAACTAAAAAAACAAGTCCAAAAAACAGACTTTTTATCTCAATCTAGGCCACATCTAGGCCAATTCGATAACCTTTGATGAAAGCATGAAAAAGGACAAAGTAACCACCACTCCTAAAAACACCAAACCTCCAAACTGCACTCTTCATCATAGAAATCTCAATTCGACCAAGACCCATGGGAAAAATCTGCCATCCCATAAAATAGAGTAACAACACAACAAAAATAGTGTGAAAACCCTACCGACAGTCGAAAGCAAATACTAAGAATCGGGTAGATAATCCACTTCGGTAGGTGGAAGCACTATAGCATCAGATGATCAGTTTACTGAAGAGCTGCAATGGCGGAAGACCATCAAACTACTGTCGATGTATCGGGGATCGAAACCATTACCCACTAAAACCATGGCAACGATGAGCGGGAGGACTAGCCCTAATACGTCGTTAGAATAGTTCAGTACGCA
The DNA here is from genome assembly GCA_001517045.1 of Pseudotsuga menziesii. NCBI lineage: Eukaryota > Viridiplantae > Streptophyta > Pinopsida > Pinales > Pinaceae > Pseudotsuga > Pseudotsuga menziesii. The sequence goes on from LPNX010419340.1 coordinate 95,792, forward strand.
GCGACAACAGTGGGATCCAGATAGACTAAAGGTTCCACAATCAACATAAATCACCGATGATTGGTGAGGATAAGGATTAATCCATTGGAACGTTCATTAGTAGGCTTCCACAATGGCGGCTGCATAGATAACTAAAGTTCCGATTCAAACTTCAACTGACTTCCGATAGTGCTAAAAAATAATATCGCAAAGTAAAAGTTGATCAATAAAACCAACGAATCGGCGAAATTAAAGACTATCCATTGGGTCATTCATTGTTTTAGCTTCCATAACGGTGGCTTGTTATAGCGGATTTCACCACACTAGGTGAATCACACATTGTATGGCCTTCCCTTGTCCCGCTGCAGACTCATTAACCCCTTTGGACCACTTTATATCTTTTGATGTTACCTTAATCATCCCCAAAAAACATTATAATATTGATATACGCGGATTTTTCCCCGATAACCACGTACATACGCGGATATTCCCTCGATAGTCGTGTACATCGGGATGTGTGCATAAATCCAAATCCTTTTGGACTATTCCTTGACTTGGATCTGACTCATATGACTCCTGGCCTTCCATATGCCTTGAGATCGCACGGA
>LPNX010419340.1:99536-119911 GCA_001517045.1 Pseudotsuga menziesii
GGCTGCGTAGAGAACTACGGCCCTGATTTACTATTCAAATGACTTCCGACATTGCTAAATGAAAACCTTTACACATCAAAACTTAAAGTTCTAAAGTCTAAAGCTTTAACTGGACAAAAGCATTTTAAATCAACCAACTTCTGAAATGAAAGAAAACAGTTAACCTCGAATCAAACTCAAGGATTCAAAATTGTAGAAGAAAAACAATTGAGTTTGGGAAACCAAATAAAACTAGGCAAGATAAAACCAACAAGGAGGGTCCAAAATTTGGGAAATAGTTGCAACTGCAACAGACCAGTAATTAGATGATTGACTACTATGTTCGACCTCGACACCTCTATTCACATAGTAGGACATGTACTCGTAGAGGTTTGTGTAGAATACCTTCTAGAATGGTGGCATCTTATATATGCTACCTCCTTGATCGTGCCAATGTTCATGAGATTTCAGTTGTCATGACTTGATTCCAATATATGTCAGATATTTCTAGCCATTATGGAGATCTTGATCCATTATATATCTTCAGCCTTCATGGAGATCATGATCCTATGTATATCTTCATCATGGAGACTTTGAGCTATCTATATTGTACGTGGAAATGACCACACATGTCATATTTTGTATCATTCCTATTCATGGCCATTGTACTCTTATGTATCTCGGACTGCTACATTTACTTACAGTTATGTGCAGAGTTTGATCATTGTATTGTATTGATTGGATGGCTAGTTCTTCCACTAGGTTCTTCATCACTCCACTTCTGGGATGGGATTATAATATATTTCGGCCATCGTATGACCCCTCTGACCTAACACATTAGGGGGCATATGTTATAGCTGATTTTACCACACATGGTGGATCACAATTTTATGGCCTTCCCTGTCCCTCTACAGACTCCTTAGACCCCATGGACCATTTTTGTACCTTTGATGTTTTCAATATCGTCCCTAAAAACATGCAATAATTTCCATACATGACTTTTAATCACTTTCTCACATATATGCGTGGATTTGACCCTTAAACCCACGTACGTCGGGATGTGTGCAAAAGGCTGAATGATTTTGGAGTATTCCTTGATGTGGATCCCAGTAACTTGTATCTTGGCCTTCTATATGCCTTGAGATCACTTGGATTCGACCTTCCATCACCCCATTGAAGAGCTATATAAGGAACCCTTTGGATACATTGAAAAGAGGAGGAATTGAAGAGAAAGAAAACTATAGTTCATTGTTGCTAGAGCTTATACTTGAGTCTACATACCGTTGTCCCTTGGAGGACTTTGTCTTCTTCCCAAGCTTGCCTTTTTCTTGTGAGCTTCCTATCGAGAGATGAAGAATTGAAGTGGTGGAGGCCCAAGTGGGGGACTCAGTTTCTATGATTCACAGACGTGCTGACAGAGGTTCTCACTATTGTAATCTCTGTTTTATATCAATAGAAATATCTTTTCTTGTCCAATAATGTGTATTTAAACGAGTATTTGATCCATGGATGCGTTTAAATGCTTATATGTTATTTATTATATATGGTAAAGTAGGTCTAAAACAATTATATATAGAATGCTTGTCTTGTTTGCTGAATGTTGAGGAAGAAAATTGCTAATACAAGCGAGATTGGAAAAGCTCAATGGGGATCTACATCAACCGTCCGGAATAAGGTACGAACCAAGATCTTTTAGTGTTAGATATTTGGTTTCTCTTACATATAGGAAAGGATTGATTTATGGACTCAAGGTGTCTGTTGTGGTACCCCAAGCGATAGGAATTTATCTCCGTAAAAATGGTAGGACTTGGTAATGGCTCTTTCCAAAATAGTCTTGATGAAGTGCAGTTAGCATGAAGCTTTGCGAATATAGCGACTAGTCTGAAGTGTAATGTTGCAGCTTTAATTTGATGATGGTTCCTCTCAATTTTGAGGTCAGATTTATAACCTTCATTATAAAAATTTTCCATTCTAGAATCTAGTTTCTTTTAGTAATTTGTAGAGGCCCTTGTGAATTCAATTTTATCCTTTGATATGTTGTGGTCTGGTAAAGCAACTAATATTTCCATTTCAACTGTCATTGTGTTGACACTCTTGTCAAATTAGTGAAACGAACTCTGTACTTTTCTTAGATGAAGTAGGTAGAGTTTTGGTTATTATGTCAGTTTCATAGAAGATAGACACAGTGAAATCTATTTTGAATGAGCACAGATGGAAATTTTGTTTTGTAGTTTTTTCTTAGATTCAGATGATACATGTCATGAGGGATGCACAGGTGATAATACCATGTTATGAGTTCATTGAAAGAGATTCTCATTGGATTTTGTTCATGGATTTATGCCATACTATATTTTGATTCCATGAGTTTTGTTACAGCCTTAAGATGTGATATCATTCTTTTTCTCCTTCTTTATCAGATATCTGTTGTGTAGTGTAATGGATTTATCTCTTTCTGTGATCCATATCTTGGGTTTTGAAAAATATAGTGAATTTATATCCATATCTATATCTTGGTAACTTAGGTATGTCTTGAGTCATGAGGGAGGGTTGTGTTTCCATATTTCCTTTAAGTTCATGAGCAGATGACGACAACTCATGGCATTTGGACATCGTGAATTCTGTTATATTTTTATAGCACCAACTACCGGCTTAAAGAATGTTGTACTCCACTACTCTCTTCCATTATGCTTGTGATAAGTAGCTTATCTAGAGCTAGTATCATGTTGCACATGCATTTCCAGCCATTATATCTATTGGACTGGATAGGTGTCTTTCTTCTTTCATAATGCTCCATAAATAAGTAGGTTTTGTCAGTCAAATTGTTTTGAGGTGTAACTCTAAAGTATTGATCAAGGATTGTAAGCTTGTATTGGGATTCACTTTAATACATTTACATAATTGTGTATGTATTTCTATGGGAAAGGAAATAAGAAGAATGATGCATGCTTCTCACATTCAAGCTCCAATCATGAAAGCTGGGGAATATGCTCTTCTTTAGGAGTCAGTGATCAAGAATCATCACTGGAGAACTTTGTACATTGTTATTTAAATGTGAATGGTGTACACAAGGTACAACATCCTAGCATTTTAACTACAGAGAACAATTTAATTCACACACAAATGTTAACATGCTATAAGGATACCAAACATAATACAAAATTGGTTGTTGATTTAAGAAGGTTTCTTTTCAACAGTCCTCTTTTGTCCTATTTTCTCAATGTTTCATTCTGAAATGATTATGCAAGATGTTGTATCATCACATCATATGGAAGAAGTTTCCAAGGATGAGGAGAAAATTGATAAAGTTAGAGCATTGACTGCCTTCAAGAAAGGTCCAAAAAGTGAGAAACTGCAAGATTTGAGTCAAAGAGTAAGATCAAGCATCCTAAAAAGGACACGTCATACAAGGAATAGCTCTACATGATTGTTGTATTATTAGGAAAGATGTTGGCCATCCTTTTCAAATATATTCTCCAAGGTTTCTATTGTTAATGAGTGATAATGAAACTTCATGGTTTCCTCTTGATTTCTTCTTTATCAATATAATTTTATCTCTTTCAAATGTATATCATAACTTTCCATTGCCATGTGCATATTGATGAACAAATGCTAACTGAAATTAATCTGTATCATAAAATTGCTACTTGTGTACATGAATTTTTTCATTGAAGAGTTTTTCAGAATGTCTAAGGTAGAGAAGAGTGTATCCTCTAAAAGGAATTTGGAGGGGGTGACTTGCAATCCTGTATTGCTAGCTGTCAGGTTTCTAAGTGGCGAGTCATATTTTTAATGCTTTAATTGCTAGGTTGTAGGAACTGGATTATTTTATTGTTTAAACATGCCTCTAAACAAAATGGTCTACAAAAGGATTGTTGCATTGCTATTACACCATTTAAATCCCATGAGGGTGTGCATCTTCACACAATAAATCCATATGTTGTGCATTATTGTAAGGTTAGAAGTCAAGATTGTGGGTATTTTTGTCAATGATCCATCAATCATTCTGGTTACCATAATACGGTTCATGGGAACATGAGGGCTGTCAATTTTGCATCAGATCAGGAAGAATTTGATATCCAGGGTAGGAAATATATTTGGGGGGAATCTAGTGTGGCAGAGATGTGTCACATGCATTGTAAAGCACAAGGTGAGGGACACATTCATTTTATTTATTGTCCTATGAATGATAATTGCACAAGTCATCTCTATGATGGCTCTCGGCATGGGAAAATAAAATATATCCTTAATGAGTAGATGCCTAAATATGAGCTTACCCATGAGACTTATTGGAAGCAACTGCAGTTTCAAGATCCCTGTATTGAAGAAGATTAGAAGGTGTTTGCTCTTTGTAACCATCGTTGCAGGTCACAAGAGCATAATGAATTTGGTGCTAGTTCGTCAAGGTCTTACTGCACAGAGAAATTATGGCATGATCCAGTGAAAAGTATTGCCTCAATGGCATCCTCTACAGGACACATAACTACATATGTTCATGTTTTTGTATGTGACCATTCAAAGAACATACCGCATCATGTGGTTTTTTTATTAATAAGTCTCGTTCAATGTCCAGTCCTGATATCAAACCAACCATGGTCAAATTTATATCTCGACACAATTGTAGGTTGGGCTGTGTGTATGAGGCTATTGTTCGATTCATTACTACTCAGCATAGAAATGATAGTGATGATTCTTTATATCTGGTTATGTTTGACAATACAACAATACTTTCTCTAGAAATGCAAGAGATGAAGGAAGATATCATGGAAAGGCTTCTTCAGTATGTTGGAGCAGGTGAAACAAATTACTCTTCTGGTCTGAAATTGGCAGAAGAGATAATTTATTAGGGATCCAGTCATCCTAATGTGGTCAAGAAGAAGCCACCAGTTATATTTTTTAGTGATGGTGGAAATAATGATGGGGGACATCCTCATCAGTTTGTGAATAGACTAAAGACAATAGAACTAGGGATGATATTCCATACAATCATGTTTGGAACATATCCTACAGTGGCTATTTTGGAGAAAATGGAAGGACTTAGTAATGGCTCTTTTGAACATAGTCTTGATGAAGTGTAGGTAGCATGAAGCTTTGAGAATATAACAACTAGTCTGAAGCCTAATGTTGCAGCTTTAATTTGATGATGGTTCCTCTCAATTTTGAGGTCAGAGTTATAACCTTCATTATAAATTTTTGCCATTCTAGAATCTAGTTTCTTTTAGTAATCTATAGAGGCCTTTGTGAATTCAATTTTATCCTTTGATATGTTGTGGTCTAGTAAAGCAACTAATATTTCCATTCCAACTATCATTGTCTCCACACTCTTGTCAAATTAGTGAAACGAACTATGTACTTTGCTTATATGAAGTAGGAAGAGTTTTTGTTATTATCCCAGTTGCATAGAATATAGACACAATGAAATCTATTTTGAATGAGCACATATGGTAATTTTGTTTTGTAGTTTTTTCTCAGATTCAGATGATACATGTCCTCATGTATGCACAGGTGAAAAGACCATGCTATGGGTTTCTTGAAAGAGATTCTCATTGGATTTTGTTTAGCGAGTTATGCCATACTGTATTTTGAGGCCGTGAGTTTTGTTACAGCCTTAAGATGTGCTATCATACTTTTTCTCCTTTTTAATCAGATATCTGCTATGGTCAATAATAAGCCAACGGTTATATTTTCGAGTGATGGTGGAAATAATGATGGGGGAGATCCTCTTCAATTTTTGAATAGACTGAAGACAATAGAACCAGGGATGATATTCCATAGAATCATGCTTGGAACATATCCTACAGTGCCTATTTTGGAGAAGATGGCAGGACTTGGTAATGGCTCTTTTCAACATAGTCTTGATGAAGTGCAGCTAGCACAAAGCTTTGAGAATATAGAGACTAGTCTGAAGCCTAATGTTGCATCTTTAATCTGATGATGGTTCCTCTCAATTTTGAGGTCAGAGTTATAACCTTTATTATAAATTTTTTCCATTCTAGAATCTAGTTTCTTTTAGTAATCTCTAGAGGCCTTTGTGAATTCAATTTTATCCTTTGATATGTTGTGGTCTAGTAAAGAAGCTAATATTTCCATTTCAGCTGGCATTGTCTCCACGCTCTTATCAAAATGGTGAAACAAACTTTTCACTTTGCTTAGATGAAGTAGGGAGAGTTTTGGTTATTATCCCAGTTGCATAGAAGATAGACACAATGAAATCTATTTTGATTGAGCACATATGGTAATTTTCTTTTGTAGTTTTTCCTTAGATTCAGATGGTACATGTCCTGAGGTATGCATAGGTGATAAGACACTACTATGTGTTTCTTGAAAGAGATTCTCATTGGATTTTGTTTAGGGAGTGTTGGGGCGCGCACCTTAACGGTCCTTAATTTTGGTAACTCTGCGGTTTTTGTGGAAGCTTGTAAGCGGAGTTGCGAATCAAAATAGTCTTAGGGGTGTCAGGGTTGATTCAAATCCCTCTTTTTGTAATTAACCCATGGTTTAAGTCCATGGTTTATGGTTCAGAGTGCCCATGGTTTAAGCCCATGATTTTGTAATAAGTGCACTTGTATAAATAAGCACTTTTGTAAAACAGTCAGGTTAGGATTTTGATGTAAGATGATGTGATGCGAAGCTAAGGCTAGTTGTGTAAGAAAGGTTAAGTCCCAGCTGTGTGCGTAGAGGGTTTTTGGGTGATTAAGAAGATCTGCAGCTCTGTGCACAGAGATCTGTAGCTAAGTGCGCAACTTGAGGAATTGAAGGGATCTGCAGCTGAGTGCATAGATCAGAACTGTGGTTTTTGTAAAGACTTGAATAAAACAAAGTTCTGTGGATGTAGCCCCTAAAATGGGGGTGAACCATGTTATATATTGTGTTGTGGTTCTTTTTTGTTGTTTCTGTTATGTTCTTTTATGCATTGATAAGTAGATAACTGATAAGTAAGATCACTACTAAATACTAACTTTGTCGTGAATTCCCAGTTAAGGGTTAAGCAAGACACTATTTGTTTATCTAATTGCGAAGCTATATAAGTGACTGTCGAAGATCTGTATTGTATGATTATTAATTGTTAAAGGCTAAAGGTATAGTAATATCCCTCTTCTGCTTGCAGAAACCTGATTCCGCGGCACCCCATAGCTATTTCGGGTGAGACTGCAACCTGTTCCCAGGTTGTTGCTGAAAGGGCCAACACTATGGGTCTTTTGTTGGTGCGAAGACAAAAGTATAGAACCCAGGTCTGCCCTAAGCACAAGAAATTGGTTCCGTTGCTAGTTGAACTCAGTATCTACTCAAGAGGGGTTTACGTCGTACCTAGAGGGCTATGTTTTGGAGACCTTCAGTGAAGGAAATCGGTGATTGGATTGAAGAGACTTATCTGAAATTTGTTGAACAAGAGAACAAAGATCCGCGTCACAGTTCAGATGACTTTTTACAAAGGTACATTTTTTCTGATGTTTATGAAATTTTCTTTGGTAGTATCCACATAGAATTGTACCAGTGGTTATCCACGTTAACAGAGAGAAAGACGAACTTCCAAGAAGGTCAGTTTTCTGATTGGACCCCCGCAAGAATTAATATATTGAAAAGAGTGAACAACGAGATATCCCAAGCTATTGATTTCTAGACAACGTGAACCATTGAATCATTTGTGACAGAGTTCTCCATCGACACAAGTACTTCCTTCAGCAAAGCTGAATGGCATTTTTTCAAAGGACCAAGGCGTAAGTACTTAAATTCATTTAATTTGAAAATTAAAATGCTATTGGCTAAAAAAGGTATATTGCTCATTGAATCAGACTGTTAGATTTAGTAGTACTAACTTATGTTTGGAAGTGAAAGTGACTTCGATGAGCAAAGTGGTTTGCTGTGAAGTGGTAAAAGATACAAGAGGAATTTTGGATCCTATACCCTGAATACCGAGTATACCCCTGTAAGTTCAGTAGACCCAATGCTCGACGAAACCCCTTCTATTGGAAACCCTCCGGTAACCCTGCAGCGACGCCCTATTATCCCCGAGAACCCATCGTAGTCTGAAAGTAACCCTAGCTCGAGTATTCTTGTCATAGGTAACTCTACCCCCGTAAGTTCCCCCCCCTGCCTACTACCAGTCCCCCTCCCTCCCCCCCTCGATCCACGATGGCCCATATGAATGATGACATTAAGCTCCCAGTCTTTAAAGCAACTGGATCAGAGGATCCAGAACAGTTTTGGTTCTTATGTGAAGCCATGTGGACTGCTAAGAACATTACGGATCAAGATACAAGAAGAGTGCAGCTGGTTAATTCTTTTAGAGACCACGCTTTGACCTAGTTCATGAAGTTTTCCAGTACTTAGAACCATGTATTGGCTGATATAAAAGCAGCAATGATAAAGGAATTTAAGAAGCCTAAATCCGAGTCATAGTGTATCACTGAACTAAAGGAAATTCAGCAGAGGTGAGGAGAATCAGTGTGGGAATTTGATCAGAGGTTCAAAGTTCTGCTAGATCAAGTCAGTTTCACTATTGGACCAGCGCAACATAACGAATGGTTCATTGCAGCTTTGTTACCGCATATCAGGACTCCACTCATGCAACAGAAGGTTGTTGATCAGCAAGAGGCTTTGGAAATTGCTATGAAGCTTGAAACAACTCCTGTCGAAGATAATTCTGGTATATCTCAAATACAAGTGTAGTTAGCAGCAATGGCCTTGGAGCTACGTGACATGAAGAAAGGCAAAGCTGTTCGAGAAGAGTTTTGGTCTACACGATGTCAGGCAGAAGGACATGACAAGGAACAATGTCCTGCAGTAAGAAATTACCTGAATTTTGGTGTGCCAAACCCATTCATTGTGATATTTGTAGGACAACTGGACAGCATCGACCTGAAGACTGCTATCTGCTGCAGAGATATGTGCAAGTACCTAAGAACCCCTATTGCAAGTTTTGCAAGTCAGTTGGACACAACGAAGATGAATGTCATAGTTTTGACCTCATGAGAGAATGAACCTATGATGCTTATAGGGTACAAAACGATGGACAAGGAAATGATGGATATGGATACCATGGTAGTACCGCAGTTTGAGGTACCTTTAGAGGTCATGGTTGTGGTGGTATGTCTGGAAGAGTTCGAGGCCAAGTGGTGTGCTATAACTGTAATCAGGCAGGACATCTAGCTAGAGACTGTCGGAACCCAACTACGACATGTCAATATTGCCGAGTAGTCGACCATGTGATTGAGCAATTCCAGCAGCTGATAGCCAAGATACAAGAAAGAAATAGTGCTCCTACTCAGAATATTCAGATGATTGCTGTAGAGCAAAGACCTGTTCTAGCCATTAATGTTGTTACAAGGAGTGGCGCTACGACGCAAATACATAATAAGGAGAAACATCCTGATGAGGCTTGGGTTCATAAGGCCCCAAAGAAAATTCCACCCTTCGATGTGGGAAGAGAAAAAGAGACATTTCTGGAAGCCAAAAAAGACTTTGCTGATCTGAGCACACCAGTAGCACCTACGCAATAGCATCAGCAGCAGTCATAGTCTCAAGAAGCTTCGATGGATAAAGTAAGTACACTGTCTTCATTTTTACAAAGTTGCATGAAGCTCTTAAGAAATCAGAATGATTTAAATGAGTTACAGAAATTTATTGCTTCTTGCGAACCTCAGCGAAGCTCTGGTAATGAAAAAACTGTTAATAGAGTCAGAAGAACTGGAAGAGAAATGAGATTGCATGCTCATATAGGAGAATATGGCATGACTGATGTCATTCTATACCTAGGATCCAAAGTAAATGTATTAACTAAACAAACATGGGAACAAATCGGAAAACCTACCCTTGAATGGTCTCCTATATAGTTGAGATTAGCCAATCAGTAGAAGATTGTGCCCCTAGGAAGATTCCCTAGTGTCCCAGTAGATATTGATTGGGTCAGTACTTTAGCAGACTTTGAAGTCATTGAGATAATTGATGATAGCAACCCCTACCCATCTTTGCTAGGAATTGAGTGGGCAATAGACAATGCTGCAGTCATTAACCTTAAGAAGAGACAGATGACCTTCGAAGGGAAAGGTTTGAGAGTCATAGTACCACTGGACCCTTCTCAAGGAGAAAGGTACACAGAACCACTCAGAGATGAAGATCAGGATGTTTTGGACCATATCTACAACATCATAGCTACGGAAGAAGATTATGTTGATCCTACTGCCGAAGGTATCATGGATTGGAAGTGTGACAGTTCCTGCATGACGGATTCAAATGACGGTCTAGAGATTTGGCAGAATAGAATTTATGAACTACATGGACATCTATGTGCAAGATGTCTTGGTTCACAGATAAGAGACTTGCCTACCTTTGATGGCTTGACAAACCCAACATATTTTATTATACAATTCTCAGAGTAGGTACTAGATTCACAGAAAATGGAGATTCTAGATTCAGTATTCAGAGGCACAGCCGCCAGATGGTGGAATGGTCATAAAAAGTACATTCATAGTTGGGAAGCGTGCCAAAAGTGCCTTTGCCTAAGATTCAGGGATCAACCTCAGGAGGTGCAAAGTAGGTTTAATGGTAAGAGTAGTCCTCAGGGACATTTGGAGCAATGTTACGAAGCATGGAAGCATGTACCTCGTGAAGAATGGGTACATAGGTTTGTGCACACCCTGGAACCTATAGAAAAGAACTGGTATGCAGAGGTCGAGCTTCGCCATGGTACTGTAAGTTGGGATAGTCGTGTTGATAGTTTTGTGCTGACATTTTCTATTAATGAGGTTTGTCCTACTTTGGACGCAGCTGGTAGGTTGATCCATACTAAAGTGTTTGATGATTAAGAAATAACATAATACCAACCTGACTGGAAGGAACAAGAAGCTAATGCAGTAGAATGTTATAACCTCGCAATTGACGAGGATGATGATCCGCGCAACATTAACATTCCTAATTCAGAAGGACACTGCGAAGTACATGGACCAATAGTTGAAGCACCTAAAGTGACTCAGCCCTTTAAGACGCGGATAGTAAACATTGGATCAAAAGGAAATCCTAAGTATGCTATCATTGGAGATTATTGGGATGAAGAAATGGTGAGCAAAGTGACCCAACTTCTCCATGAGTATCAGGACCTATTTCCGATGAAGTTCTCAGATATGAAAGGTATCCTTGGTGATATAGGATTGATAAAGATCCCTTTGAAACCTGATGCGAATCCTATGAAACAACGCCCTTATAGGCTGAACCCTAAGTATAAAGAAAAAGTTAGAATGGAGCTAGATAAGATGCTTGCTACAGGAATCATTGAGCTTGTTGAAGAATCCGAATGGGTGTCGAGCACCCTAAATGCAGATAAGTTATTATCAACACACAGAGCTTACAAAATTCATTGTCAACCCGAGGAAGTATTTTGTTTCAAAGGGTAAGTGCACAATATGTGCTAAACACTAAATCATTGTAGTGAATACTGTTCTTAAACAACTATGTTCATCCCTCAACTTTGTGTGATCCCACCAATCTTTTAACTCTACAAATTCAAACTTTCCTTCTATGCATCAACCAGAAATGAAATCAACAATTACTGAAAGAAAGGAAATCCTATTCACAGCCCAAATTAATGGAATCACCTATTGATCTAATCACACTTGGAATCTGTAATCATAAATTAACTGTAATCTAGAAATTCAATTGCGACAGATCAAGCTCAGCTATTCTAAGAATTGAATTGCAGAAATAAAGATCAACACTTATAACACTCAAGAATTACAAAGGGTTCGTGGGATATCAACCTGAAACCATGAGATGAACAGAGCTGTGTACAGCTATTGAATAAATTGCATAAAGACTATCTACTTAGTCGACTGTTACGCTGTGACAGTTATTGATCTTAAGAAATGCAATACTGTAAATCACACATACTACTGCTGCGCACACAGAAAATATGATTAACGAAACATCACACAACCACAAATTAAAAGATTCTACCTTAACTCAGCAATCTCTGTGGAAGGCGGGCCCAGCCTTAACACAGAGACGCTGGATGAACAATGTACAGCTCCCTTAAACCAGCAGTACTCTTTGTATTAAAAAGAAAGAATTATTACAGATTGCTCCCACCATTAATACACTAAATGAATTAACTATTTTCCAACCCCCTGGGTCGAGACATCTTTCTACATTTATACCTACAAGTGATAACATCCCATCCTATTACAAAGGGCAGCCATGAAGATCTCTGATCTTCAGGCGCCCCGAATAACATTGTTTGTTACAAGACGTGGCATGATACAATTATAGAAAATGCAAGAAGACTGTTGACTGGCCCAGAAGTAGCGATCTTCTCAGATCGCCATAATATTTGAGCAGCTATCCTGAAGATCCCTCGATCATAGCACATTCTGTTACGCCTGCTCTGACTGGCTCTTGTCTGGAATATCACGTGCCTCAATCGATGATGGACAGGTTGAGGATCCATTTTGTGTCACGACCATACCTCGTACCTAGACTTGTTCAGCTCCATTCCCCTGTATTCTACTCATCTCACATTATCTTCATAGATCACTCATATTAGCACAATTTCGAGAGATAAATAGCCTTAATTGTCACAAGAATAAGCATTAACTAAGGTAAAATAATAATCAGTCTTACCTTGACAAATTAAGGAATAAAGTGAAGAAAGTCAGTCTGATTGGCATGCTAAGCAGTGTAAAACAAGGGAAGAAAGGTGATTAAAGATGGTTAAAAAGGGACCAAATTTGGACTCAACATCTCCCCCCAACTACCCTGTTGCATGTCCTCATGCAACCACCTGCTTCACTCAGAATCTGAATCCTGCATTGAGCTCTGTTCGTGGAGAGATGAAAAATTGTAGGGAAACTCAGGTTTCTTATCTGCCTCCGGAAAACCTCTGTGAATAACCCAGTACCGCCAACATCTCCGCTCCTCTGCCCTAGTCATGAAAAAATCCATGTTGTATGGTTCGGCTGGCCACAAAATAAGAGGAAATTTGAACTTTAAACCCAGCCAGTTGACTCCACATTCCTTCATACACCCTACATAACCCTTGACTCTTGAGAGTGCATGTTTAAAATTTTTAAAACAATAGGGGTCCCTATTTCTTAGTGCAGAGGAGGCAGCCTGCCATCTGTGTTGGCTGCCATCTAATGCAACCTGCTGTTGCCTAGAAATAGACTTGGTACATGTGGAGATTACCTCCTTCTGCAGTTTTATGATGTGTTGCTCCTGGGAAGGACTGGAAAGAAAAATTTTATGCCACGCCAAGAGAATGCCAGGATTCTGGGGTTCACTATGAATCCACAAACTAGTATGAGTTTCATTGTGGGAAAAGGTCTGAAAAGACCTTTCCCACTGAACATGATTGCTAACAAAAGAGGCAAAGGCTCTCAGCTGAACATCCCCTGCAAATGGAATAGGATTTGAGTGCCGATCCATAGGGCATGCCATCTCGTGCAGGTACAGTTCACATAGCAAGTTCTACTCTTCAAAGCTGCTCCCAAGGAATGTCTCCAAAAATTTTTCTGAGGTTGCAATCTCGAATAACCTCCCTTCCTGTACAGCTTTTAATTTGAACCAGACAAAATGCTCAAAGAGAAACACTGGATAAGAAGAAGAGGGCTTCCTAGTTCCTATGAGTTCCCGGGATAGGTGATACATTTGATCCTTATCCTTCTGCATGGATGAGAATTTCTTCAATTTATTTATCTCCTACTGTAGCTCTTCCACCTGAACTCTGTGGCCCATACGTTCTTCAGCCCCCTGCTCTTCCAGCGCTCTAATAATTCTCTTATGCTCGTCCAACGCAATTGTCTTTTTCTGGTTTTCTTCCACCTGACTTCTCCATTTAATTACTTCCATCCTCAGGGCTGAAACTTCTGCTGTAATATCTGAAATATCCTTTTTATAATGTTCTTCCCGTTCTGCATCCAAATCAATAAAATTTTTGGAAGGGAGGAGTATTGTTTCTTGTGAGACAGTGTCTTCCTACACTTCTTCTATGAGAGTTGCTGGTTCTTGTGTGACAGCAACATCTTCTGGATTTTCTTCCATAACTGCGATTGGTGCTTGTTGAGACACTGGTTCTTGTGTAATAGTGTCTTCTCCCTGATCCATCTGCATTTCTAAATCTGATTCATGTGTTGCTGGTTCTTGTGTGACAGCAACATCTTTCAAGCTCTCCTTAGCATCAACCTCCATTGCTTTTAAGGACACTGGTTCTTGTGTGGCAGTGTCTTCCTCCTGCATTCCTGGATTCAATTCTTGTGTTGCTGGTTCTTGTGTGGCAGCAACACTTTTCAAACTCTCCTCAGGATCCATCTCCATTGCTTTTGGGGACACTGGTTCTTGTGTGGCACTATCTTCCTCCTGCATTCCTGGATTTAATTCTTGTGTTGCTGGTTCTTGTGTGGCAGCAACACTTTTCAAACTCTCCTCAGGATCCATCTCCATTGCTTTTGGGGACACTGGTTCTTGTGTGGCAGTGTCTTCCTCCTGCATTCTTGGATTCAATGGTTGTGTTGCTGGTTCTTGTGTAGCAGCAACATCTTCGTTCCCCTGCTCTTGAGATTGGATATCTTCCCCATCATATAGCTCTTCCTCCAGGACCTCAGTGTCACCTGAGGCTATTGTCTGTTCATCCTCACTACACTGTATATCAGGTGTGATATCTATCCCTGGATCATCTTCTGTTTGAAATTCAGGAATTCCCAAGGATGTTGGTTCTTGTGTGGCAACATCCTGGATTACCTCTTCATCCTCCTGTGGGTGTAGTTCTTCTCTAATCTTTGTATCATGGGGACATTCTGGGTTTACAGTATCAAACTCTTCCTTAGGTTCCAGAGTGTCCTCCATTCCAGATTCTTTTCCTCTTTCCACTTGCATTTCTGAAATTGCAGTCCCCTGTTCAGGTTCATCAATGTTCTGCCCTCGTGGCTCAGTTTCTATCATCTCTATATCGTGGGGGCATTCTGGATTCGCAGTGAAATCCTCATTCCCATCATCACTCCTGATTTCATTCTCTACTCCGGGATTAGTAGCAGCCTCAGCAAGGATGATCAAAAATGTTGGTTCTTGTGTTGTAGCATCTTCTTCTTCTGCAGGTTCTTCCCTTGTGGATGTGGGCTGTTGTACTGTGCGAATTATGACCCCATGGCATTTCTTTTTGAAAATTTCCCCACAATTGGGGCAAATTACTTGCTCCTCCTCCCTGTCAGGGTCAATAGAGTCTGTTCCCTCGAGGTGGTCTGCCGCCTCCACCAATGTATACATTTTCTTCTCGCCTTGTTTCCTACAAGTTTCCTTCCAAGTCTCCACTTCCCTTCGAAGTATTTGGACTTCCTCCTTTAATACTGTGTTTTCTTCCAGAAGTCCTTCAAGGATGGGTTCTACCTCAACTGGCCTTTCTGGAGCATCCATTGGCCTTGGTACAAGGATTGGAATCTCAACCTGTGACTCCAGGGTTCTCCATCTTTTTCTGGCTTCCTCTGAGATTGCATTTGGTTTGATTCTTTTGCCTCTTGTTGGTGCTGTTATGCTCGGCTCCTTAATTGGTCTCTTTCTTCCTTTTCATGACGTTTTCGTTTGAGGGGATGACTTATCAGGATTCCCTGCTGGGGTCAAAGAAATATTTTCTTGCGCCTCAGATCGCTCTTCCTCAATTAAGGTTCCTCCTCCCCACTCAGGTGAGGATTCAACGGTGACCGGCTCCATCTGTTCCATCTGTTCTTCAATTTCCTTAGCTCTGTCATCTTCAGGTTCAATTGTCGCAGCATTCAATGCTGCTCCAATTTCTCCTTCTGATGGCAGAGCTACCCTGTTGTTTGCATGTCTCTCAAGATTTTTATCAACACTTCCCCTCAATGTTTCTGCTTGTGTCCCCTGTTGTGCTTGTTCTGATACAATATCATCTCCCCCCCCAACTATATTGGAGGGACACCGATCCTCCTGATGATGTTGAAGCTGTGCCTGTTCTGCTGGGAGACCCAGGACAAGAGTAGGCTCCTGATTTCGTGCTATGAATTGATCCCAGGTGATATTGTGCTAGACCAGGGTTCTTAAAATGATTAATTTTATAAGGCCATGGTGGTTCAGGGAAACATGGGGATGTTTAGCCGTTTGGACAAACACCGCCATCTGGCGTAAGGTATGGAACAGATAGTAGGGAATATTCAACAAAATGCCATGGCGAATATGGGAAAGCAAAGGTAGTTCAGAATTATAAACAACTTGGTACCTACCTTCGCAAGTGATGTATTTCTTAAGGAAGACAGAAACCTGATCCCATGTTCGCGGCAGTGAGTGCAGTGCAATTCCCCTCTTTGATGATTGAACGTGCTCCCCTTCTCGTAGAAATTCCTCCCGTGCAACCATCGTGGGAACTCGTCGTTCAAACCATGCCTTTCCCACCCTTGGAATTGTAGTAACTTCAGATATAATAGCCTCAGAGAATTCTATCCGTAGCCCCCATACCTCAGAGTGAGTGTCCTTGAGGTGTAAAGCGAATTGTAAAGCTTCTTCTCTGTTAAATCCGTCTAGTCACTTGAAGAATTTAATCCAGCCAGCGGCTTGAAAGATGGCGAAAACCTCAGGATTGTTTCGGAGTTCCTACGTGTTTAAAGGTTCATGACGAGCTGGAAGCCCCATGGTCCTGGCAATAGAGTTATAGAGTTCGGAAGTGGAGGTTGCAGAGTAGGGAATGCACAGATCGCTGAGCGGAGATGTGAGTAGGGAGATGGCAAATTTGGAAAGTGCAGTGCAGAGGGAGGTTCAAGATTTTTATTCTAGATTGGGGAAGGTGGTGGTTATGAGCTTTTACGTCGTACGGGGGATGGATTAATTAAGTCATAATGGTAATACGTATTAAGGCATGAATGATATCATTAAACCCCAAATTAACACTTAATCATGTAAAAATCAAAGCCATACCTCGTGCGACTGTGCATCGAATGACCTGCGGGAAATGATGATCCGTATATTTGCTGACGGTGGAAGGTCAAGCTTGTGCGCAGGCATTAATTCGATCATAATAATAGCAATTAATGCCATAATTCCATCGCCAGTGAAAATGGAGAAAACATCGCGTCACCAGGGTCGGAGTTATGCCAAATTGGCTGGCACGAGCGGAATAAATCAGAGCCATAAGAAATAGCGGAAGCAATTTGATTTGATTAACACAGGAGTTACTAATGCCGGAAGAAAAGTCTGTAATAAAGCGGGAGTGAAGTTTCCCATCATGATATCGCGGCCAATTAAAATATGTTACAGCCGTCAAGGAAGATCACGGTGTCGGGAAAAATCACGGCTGTCAGAATTCACAATGGCTGGGAAAGGATGTTGCAGCTGTGGGAACATGTGGGTCGGCCACTGGGAGTGTATGTTCGGCCGCCGGAGGATTATGTTCGGCCACCGGGAAACTTATGTTCATCCGCCGGGAAAAAGAATTTTCAAGCCTTTGGGAAAAAATTGTGGCTGTGGGAAAGTTTGCTCAGCCGCCGGGAGTGTTTGTTCAGCCGTCGGGAAAAAGGGTTTTCAGGCCTTTGGAAAAAGGTTGCGGCTGTGGGAAATTTTGTTCAGCTGTGGGAGCGTTTGTTCAGCCGTTGGGAAAAAGAATTTTCGGGCCTTTGGGAAAATATTGCGGCTGTGGGAAAGTTTGTTCAGCCGCCGGGAGTGTTTGTTCAGCCGTCGGGAAAAAGGGTTTTCGGGCCTTTGGAAAAAGGTTGCGGCTGTGGGAAAGTATGTTCAGCTGCGGGAGCGTTTGTTCAGCTGCTGGGAGTGTTTATTCTGAGAAAAGGAAAATGTAACACAGGGAACAAAGGAAAACGTTCTTCGTTCAGCGGGCCCATTCTGATCGTTCGCCTGGTACTTCCCTACAGTTTTATTTCTTAAAAGGAAACAACAACCAAAGAGATCAAATGCAAAAAGAAAAAAAAAATCAAGATTTATACGCTACAGTAGAAAAAAAAACTTATTTATGTACAGTGGTTCAATAGTGCGATTTACAGTTTAAAGGTTGGCAGAGGCAGGGAGAAGTTCCTGCCCTGGTAACAGCTGATACTCTGGGTCGGCAGCAATCTGTGAAATGAATGCGTCCTTCGAGATAGGCTTATGGTATAGTCTTAGTCTGTGGCCATTAGCAAGTAATGGTATATGATTGTCGTCAATGGTCACCAGACGAACAGTGCCGTTATCAAAAACCCTGTCAACCAAGTATGGACCAAGCCACCGTGTACATAGTTTCCCTTTAAAATCTCTTTTGAATATCTAGCCATAAAGTAACGCCCAGTCTCCTTCACTGAAGACCTTCTTTTTAATAAACTAGTCGTGCCAATTAGATCTCTATTTCTGAAGCAACAAAGTCTTATCTACTGCCGCTAACCGCTTCTCGTCCAGTTCATTCAATTGATTCAGTCTTCGCTTCTGCGCTTCTATTACGTCCAGGTTCATTTCGGTGGCTGTCTTCAAGGTTTTAATATCGAACTCAATTGGAAAGACAACACTCTTTTCGTACACCAGATCATATGGGGAGAACCCTGTAGTGTCACGCCAAGTCGTGCGATATTCCCACAGCGCTTCTGGAAGCTTGTCAGCCCAATCCTTTCGATGACTATTTACTGTTTTAGTGAGGATATTTTCAATAACCTTATTGGTGCTTTCCACCTGACCATTAGCCTGGGGGTGATAAGGTGAAGACACCCTGTGCTGCACATGATACTTCCTGAGCAAGGATTCAAATTGGTGTGACACGAACTGTGGACCTCCATCAGTAACTATTTATTTTGGCACCCCAAAACGGGTAAAGATATCACTGTACAGAAAATCAATTACTGCCTAATCATTAGCCTTAGCCAAAGCTACAGCCTCCACCCACTTGGCCATGTAATCAGTACAAACCAGAATATAGACCTTCTGTTTGGAGGGAGGACTGATAGGGCCAACAAAATCCAGTGCCCATCTCTCAAATGGTTCAACTACAAGTTGGGACTGTAGGGGCATCTGATCTGTTTGATTGGGTTGGCCCATCCTTTGGCAACTGTCACGGGACTGGACATACTTCTTGGCATCCCTAAACAGAGTCGGCCAGTAATAGCCCATCCGCAGTGCTTTGTGCCCTGTTCTTTTATCTGCAAAGTGGCCTCCACAAGGCCCCTCATGACAGGCTTTTAATATAGAAAAGATCTCATCTTCTCTTACACATCTCCTGATCTCAAGATCAGGCCCTGTGTAGAAAAGATGGCCATTTAACTAATAAAACCTGGCACTGCGCTGAATAATTTTTCTTTTTTCTCGTTTTGTCATATATGGCGGGAGCTTCCCTGCAACCAAATAGTTAGCAACGTCTGCATACCATGGAGAATGAACTGAAAGTGCAAATAGATGCTCGTCTGGGAAAGAATCCTCAATAGGCAAACTGTCATCACTGTTAGTAAGATGGGATAAAAAGTCAGCAACAACATTTTCCTTCCCATCTTTATCTATAATAGTGATATCAAATTCGTGTAACAACAAAAGCCATTTGGTCACTCTGGCATTAGTAACTGGTTTATTCATTAAGTATTTGATGGCAGAGTGGTCAGTGTGCACAAATGTAGGATATCCGGTGATATAATGTCTAAATTTATTGATGGAGTAAACAATAGCAAGGAATTCTTTTTCAGTAACAGTGTAGTTAAGCTCAGCAGGGGCTAGATTTTTACTAACATAGTAAATGGCATAAGGTTTTTGGTCCTCCTGCTGTCCTAATACTGCCTCAATGGCAGTGTCAGAGGCATCTAAGGAGATATGGAAGGGCAGGGTCCAATTAGGTCCCCGCAAGATAGGAGCTGTAGACAGCCTTGCTTTAAGTTCATCAAATGTTGTCTGGCATGTTGCATTCCACACAAACTGTGCATCCTTCATTAACAAAGAGAACAGAGGAGAAGCCAGTTTGGAGAAGTTTTCTATGAATCTTCGATAATATCCAGCATGTCCCAGAAAGCTTCTCACCTCTTTCTGAGTTGAAGGGGTAGATATATTCTGTATTACTTTTATTTTTGCAGGGTCTTCCTGTATGCCATTGGCAGAGATAAAATGCCCCAATACCACCCCCTCACTCATCATCATATGGCACTTCTTAGTGCTTAATGAAAGCTGAGCCTGTTTATAGCGAGTTAAAACCTTCTTTAAATTTTCTAATGCCTCATCGAAATCCCTGCCATAGGGAGTGAAATCATCCATGAAGATTTCCATGCTATCATTGACTAATTCAGAGAATATGCCAATCACAGCTCTTTGGAACGTTGCTGGTGCATTGCACAATCCAAATGGAAGTACTCTCTAAGCAAACATTCCCCAGGGACAGGTGAAGGTGGTTTTATCCTGATCCTCAGGAGCAATTTGGATTTGGTTGTACCCACTGAAACCGTCTAGGAAGGAGAAGAACT
>LPNX010419340.1:120137-161584 GCA_001517045.1 Pseudotsuga menziesii
TCCACCAAGGATTCTTCCGTAATGTTTTCTTGCTCTTCCTTGCCCATGGTAGTGTTAAGAACTTGATAGACCTCTCTATTTACTGAAGTGGGTTCACTAATGAAATTGCTAATGGTATCATCTTCTGTCTCATTTTTAAAGGTTAAGGCCTTCCCTATAGTTAATAATGGTTGGACATCCTCCTCCTCCTCTTCCTGCTCTATCCAAAGGGATGTGTCAGCCTCTAGACTTGGCCAAGCTGGAGGATACAGGGTGAGGTTTTTAGTATCCATACCATCAGATATCGTCATAGACCCCGATCGACAGCTGATGCAAGCATCAGCTGTGGCCAACCACGGTCTCCCCAGGATCAATGGGTGTCCCCCCAGCTGCGATTTTGGTTGTAACACCAAAAAGTCAGCTGGGTACTCCCATGAATCTACTGATATAACAAGGTCGTCCAAGATCCCTTCGGGTCTGATGGTGGATCTGTCTACCAATTCCAAAATAGTAGGGGTCGGTCTAAACTTGGTGAGCCCAAGATTCTTTACAGTTTCCATGGTTATAACATTGATTGCTGCTCCTAGATCCACTAGGACGTTGGGTATCTGTGTCTGTCCTATCTGTACAGTAACGGTAGGATTACCAGGGTCATCGTACTTAGCCACAGGGGATTTTCCTGTTATCAAGGCCGATAAGTTTCCTATGACATGAACCGTAGGAGGATCCCTGAGTTTCCTTTGTGTTCTTCTTGTGCACAGCTCCCGAACTGTTCTAGTGTAAATGGCCACATCTTGAAGCGCTTGAAGGAGGGGAATTTTAACGTAAAGGTTTCTTAACTCTCCGAGGAGGTTAAACTGAGGTTGCCCCCCCATTTTTGGTAGCAGTAATCTCTCGGGGTATGGTGGCTGCTTTTTCAGATGGGAAGGCTGTATCTCTTCAGATTTATCGTTGGATGGTTCAGTCGTCCCTTTATCATTGGATGGTTCAGCCGTTCTTTCCAAGGAATGCCCAGCATCCTCAATGATGGGACTTGAGTCAAATGGATGCTGTAAGCTCTCCTCTTCTCTAGGCTCAGAGGATGAAACATCTTCTATTATTACAGGTTCTACAATTTTCCCAGATCGTAAGTGGATTTCATTACAGGGTACAGGGGAAAGAGAGTAGGCTGGCATGTTGACAGTCTCCAATTGGTGGACTTCTTTATTGTTTGGGTTAGGATTAGGTTGGGCAGGCAGCTGGGGTCGGATTGGTATATTCGGGACAGAATTGTTTTGCAGCTGCAGCTATGACTGTGGAGGTAAGTATTGAGGATATGGAGGAATTTGGGGGAATTGAGGGAATTGAGGAGAGTACGGTTCTTGTTGAGGTAGAGGTGGTAAAGGAAACTGGTTCCTAGGATGGAAATTCCTCCATCCAGGAGTCCATGACGTAGGTGGGGGTGGTGGCTGTGTCCAGGGATTCCATGAATTATAGTTTTGCATTGCAGGTTGAGAGGAATTCCATTGAGTATAATTCGAAGGGAATTGTGTATTCAAATTTTGCATATTATTCCAATTCCCCATATTATTCAAAAATGGGAGAGAGTCTGGAGACATACCTTGATTCCGAGGCTGCCATGGTTTCTTCTGTGCGATAAAGTAGGCTGCTTCCACATCCGGGTTTGATGCCTACAGAACGGCCTTGACTTGAGGAAGTGAAGGGCATTCCTTCATGTCATGGTTCAGCTCACACAGCTAACATACGTTCACTTTGTCAAGCGGGCATTCTCTCAATGGATGATTCTTTCTACATCGGGGGCAGAACACACCCAATGTGAGATCCTCTACTGCTTGTTTTTGTTTCGCCTTCAGGACATCAATTTCAGAAGATATGGAGCTCATCATTTCTGTTTTAAAATTTTCAAGTATATTTCCTATCTCTGCTCGGGTGGCGCCTCCATTAGATGACTTCTGAGTTCGGTCGAAGACGTCACGTTCCAGCTTTTCTCATTTAGCCCTCTTATTATTTCTGGAAGACCCTCTGGAGTATCTTTTGCACAGCTCCACAATTTTGTCGAAAGGTTCCTTGGAGATGTCTCCCTTACCAAGCAGGTTTAACATATCTAGACAATCATCCCTGATTCCCCGAAGCAAGATTATTTTGAGTACATCCAATCCCATGTTCGTCTGCCCGGCTCTCTGCACATTGTACAGCAGTCTTTCCACGAAGTCTTCCAAACTTTCGTCCTCCTTCTGCACCATTTTAAATAACTCCTCTCTCTTATCCTTGGTGTTACAGTATTCCTGATATTTCTCCAGGAACACCTGCTTCATTGCATCCCAATTAGTAACGGTTCCTCCCCCAAGGCTCATGAACCAGCGTAATGCATTGTCCTTAAGGGTAGCAGGAAAAAGTTTTAGTTTTTGGGCATCGGTGATATAATCGTAACTGCGACAAAGAATATCGAATTCAAAAGGGAATTCGTCTGGGTCTTCTGGCGCCTTTCCATGGAAACGAGGTAACACCAATGGTGAGATATTCTTCATAGGATCTGCCCCATCTGGTTGTTGAATAGGAAATTGCAATGTAGCCACTGTTCCCTCTGGCAGGGAGCTATTCTCATGATGATAGTTTTCTCCCATCACTTCTTCTTCGTCTGCCTCGTGTCTGTTACTCATCTCTTCTTCTGTTTCCTCCTCTTCGTCTCCTCCTATGTTCTTTTCTTCACTCTTCTCTTGTTCCTCGTTCTTTTCTTCATTTTTCTATTGTTCCTCGTTCTTTTCTTCGTTTCTCCACTGTCCCAGGAGCTTCTGATGGTACTGATCCCACTCTTCCTTAGTTACACTCCTCCCGTTAATGTGATAATTCGGACCTCTACCAGCAGGTCCCGTTGTAACATCTGTGTCTTTGTCTCCAGGGATAGCTGAGGACGACGCAGCTGCTCGTGTCTTCTCCACCATGGATCCCGATGCTAGCACCCCAGGATCAGCGGGGTTTCTTCTATTGGGAGTTTCTTGAAGATGGGCTCCAGTGGATGAATTAGTTCTGTCAACAAGGTCGTCAATGAGCGTCCTTCTGCCCAATGGTACTCCTCGACCTCGACCTGAGCCACCTGCACCGTTAGTATCTTGTGGGGTTTTGGGAGTTGGGAATTGATCACGTTTTACCCTTCTAGTATTCATACAACCCAAATCATTTCATCAGAAAGAATAAAAGGAGACTGACTAAAAAATAATTATCAAATGCAACTACTGATAGTGTTTGATTACCCTTCCCCGGCAACGGCGCCAAAATGTCGAGCACCGTAAATGCAGATAAGTTATTATCAACACATAGAGCTTACGAAATTCATTGTCAACCCGAGGAAGTCTTTTGTTTCAAAGGGTAAGTGCACAATATGTGCTAAACACCAAATCATTGTAGTGAATACTGTTCTTAAACAACTATGTTCATCCCTCAACTTTGTGTGATCCCACCAATCTTTTAACTCTACAAATTCAACCTTTCCTTCTATGCATCAACCAGAAATGAAATCAACAATTACTGACAGAAAGGAAATCCTATTCACAGCCCAAATTAATGGAATTGCCTATTGATCTAATCACACTTGGAATCTGTAATCATAAATTAACTGTAATCTAGAAATTCAATTGCGACAGATCAAGCTCAGCTATTCTAAGAATTGAATTGTAGAAATAAAGATCAACACTTATAACAATCAAGAATTACAAAGGGTTCGTGGGATATCAACCTGAAACCATGAGATGAACAGAGCTGTGTACAACTATTGAATAAATTGCATAAAGACTATCTACTTAGTCGACTGTTACGCTGTGATAGTTATCGATCTTAAGAAATGCAATACTATAAATCACACATACTACTGCTGCGCACACAGAAAATATGATTAACGAAACATCACACAACCACAAATTAAAAGATCCTACCTTAACTCAGCAATCTCTGCGGAAGGTGGGCCCAGCCTTCACACAAAGACGCTGGATGAACAATGTACAGCTCCCTTAAACCAGCAGTACTCTTTGTATTAAAAAGAAAGAATTATTACAGATTGCTCCCATCATTAATACACTAAATGAATTAACTATTTTCCAACCCCCTGGGTCGAGACATCTTTCTACATTTATACCTACAAGTGATAACATCCCATCCTATTACAAAGGGAAGCCATGAAGATCTCTGATCTTCAGGCGCCCTGAATAACATTGTTTGTTACAAGACGTGGCATGATACAATTATAGAAAACGCAAGAAGACTGTTGACTGGCCCAGAAGTAGCGATCTTCTCAGATCGCCATAATATTCGAGCAGCTATCCTGAAGATCCCTCGATCATAGCACATTCTGTTACGGCTGCTCTGACCGGCTCTTGTCTGGAATATCACATGCCTCAATCGATGATGGACAGGTTGAGGATCCCTTTTGTGTCACGACCATCCCTCGTACCTAGACTTGTTCAGCTCCATTCCCCTGTATTCTGCTCATCTCACATTATCTTCATAGATCACACATATTAGCACAATTTCGAGAGATAAATATCCTTAATTGTCACAAGAATAAGCATTAACTAAGGTAAAATAGTAATCAGTCTTACCTTGACAAATTAAGGAATAAAGTGAAGAAAGTCAGTCTGATTGGCATGCTAAGCAGTGTAAAACAAGGGAAGAAAGGTGATTAAAGATGGTTAAAAAGGGACCAAATTTGGACTCAACAATAGGTCAGTCCTATGGTGGTGCAAGAAAATAAGACTAAGGGAGAAATCAGAATTTGTGTTGATCTGAGGAAGCTGAATGATGCCTGTTTACATGATCCTTTCCCTACTCCCTTTACAGATGAAGTTTTAGACAATGTTAGAGGTCAAGAAGTGTACTCTTTTACTGATGGATTTTCAGGTTACCATCATATTAGAATTTCTCCAGAAGATCGACATAAGACAACCTTCGCTACAGAAATGGGATCCTTTCAGTATACAGTTATGCCCTTTGGATTGAAGAATGCACCTGCTATGTTTTCTAGAGTAGTCATCTCTGCATTTAAGGAATTTATACATAAATTCTTAGAAGTTTATTTTGATGATTGGACTATCTTTGGGTTACTAAAAGACCATATATCTAGTTTAAGACTTATGCTGGACAAGTGTAGACAGCATCAGATTTCCTTGAACTTGAAAAAGTGTATATTTTGTGCACCTTTTGGAATTTTGCTAGGTCACATTGTATGTAAGCAAGGACTGATGATGGATCCTGCGAAGATAGCCATTATTGTCAACTTTCCACCTCCGGAATCTGTTAAGCAACTTCGCACTACACTTGGTCATACTGGATATTACAGGAAAATCATTAAAGGATATGCTCAGATCACAGCCCCTATGGAAAAGTAGTTGAAGAAAGATATTAAGTTTGAATGGACACTTGAGTGTCAAGAAAGCTTGGATATTTTGAAGGAAAAGATGGTAACTGCCCCTATCTTAGTATTCCCTGACTGGAATAAGGAGTTTCATGTGCATGTTGATGCATCCTCCATTTCCCTGGGTATAGTATTGGCCCAGTCAGGTCAAGGTAAAATTGATCACCCTATTGCTTTTGCATGTAGAAAATTGTCTACAGTAGAAAATAATTATACTACGATAGAACGAGAAGGTCTAGCTATGGTTTATGCATTGCAAAAGTTTCGACACTATCTGTTAGGATCTCATTTTAAGATGTTCATTGACCATTCTGCTTTGAAGTATTTGGTTAACAAGCCTGTGCTAGGTGGAAGGATATGTAGATGGTTGATTCTGTTTTAGGAATATGACTTTGAGATCATAGTCAAATTTGGAAGACTTAACCTAGGTCTTGACCACTTGTCGAGGCTCGAATCAAGAGAAGATCCCATTAGTTTGGACGAAGGCCTTCCTGATGCCTAGTTGTTTTCCATCCAGATGGTTGATGCTATTTTCAGGATATTGTTCAGTACTTGTCCATAGGTTTTGCACCCGCCGAAATGAAAACAAAGTAGAAGAAGCAGCTGGTGTTTAGAGCAGCCGACTTTACCTTAATAGTAGGACAGCTATATAAGATGGGACCAGATAAAATACTACGCAGATGTGTCCTGGAGCATGAAAAGCCATTAATTTTGGCTGAGGCACATTCTGGAGTAGCAGGAGGTCATTACGCAAGAAAAGCTACAGCACAGAAGATTCTGACAGCCGGATTGTGGTGGCCCACAATTCATAAGGATGCAAGAGAGTATTTCCATAGCTGTGACATCTGTCAGAGGATAGAAAAACCATCTAGGAGGGACGAGATGCCTCTAGTTCCACAGGTAACTTTACAAGCCTTTGACAAGTGGGCTATTGATTTTGTTGGACCTATCAACCCCCCTGCAAAGAAATCCGGAGCAAGATACATTATTACAGCAACTGACTACATTACTCGTTGGGCCGAAGCTCAACCGGTCAAGAACTGTAGTGCTGCTATAGCTGTGAAGTTCATCTTCAATAACATCTTGTCAATATTTGGGTGTCCTAGAATTCTTATGAGTGATCAAGGATCACATTTCCTAAATAAGACTATTGAAGTATTGACTGAAGAATTTCAATTATATCATTAGAAGAGTACTGCCTATCATCCTCAAGCAAATGGAACTGTCGAAGCCTTTAACAAGATCCTTGAACATGCTCTGACGAAGGTTTGCAATGTTAACAGAAATGATTGGGATCTTAGAATTCCAGCAGTACTATGGGCTTATAGAACCACCTACAAGAAGTTGACAGGCCATACACCTTTTAGGTTGGTCTATGGAAGAGAAGCAGTCATGCCCATGGAGTACATTGTTCCTAACCTAAGAATATCTGCTTTGATAGAGATGGATGATCCAGCTATGATAAAAGAAAGGCTGGCAAATATACTAGAACTTGAAGAAGACAGATTCATCGCAGGGTTCCAGTAGCAAGTACGGAAAGCCAGAGAAAAAGCATGGCATGATAGACACATTAAGAAGAAGCAGTTCCAAAATGGTGATATTGTGCTCTTATATGATAGTAAATTCATGAAATTCCCAGGTAAGTTCAAGACACATTGGAAAGGACCATACATAGTGCAGAGAGTTACCGATGGTGGCGCAGTCCAGCTAGCTAAATTGAATGGAGAAATTTTACCTTCCATGGTGAATGGAAGTAGGTTAAATAAGTACAGGGACAAGCTGAGACTCGCTAATCAGAAGTAACAGCAAGAAGGACAGTCTAAGTACCAAGAACAGTTGGAATTGGGTACTAGACTATAATGAAGCTGTTCTCAAAGCTACGAAGTGGTGAAGACTGTCAAAGTTCGAAGGTTGAAGTTTGGTTGCCGCTTGGGTCAGGATGGGTTGAAGGCCAATATTGTGTCGAAGGTACTCATTGAGGTGAACCTGAAGTTAGTGGTTATGTTGAAGAAGAAAGGTGTGTTGCAGCCTAAAATGTGACTGATGGGACAAACTAGACTTGATGGAGCCAACACGTGAACTACCTTAACAGCCGTAATGATGAGATCTTGGGAAAATCTAGCACCGTGTGGACAGGATTTACCGCTGCTCCAGCAGATTTGGTGTCATTCATGCACCATCATGACATATTTTGTTGCGGGATTCTATAAGAAGCCACAGAGGCCTATGAATCCTGCATTGCACATTTCTTTGAGTTTATAATTAGCACCATGTCGAATGATTGCAAAGTCCAGGAATTATTACGAGAGTTCAGGGAGAGAGGTCTGCAGAACCTTATGAGAAATCCACCTTGCCAGGAGACGTCTCTAGCGCCAAAGCAGCCAATGCATATACGATCAACTAGAAAGAAATTTAAGGTAGAAGTTCTCTCTAAGCGGAACGAAGAAAGGCACAAGCCCTCAGGAAAGACTCCGGAGGATCCCGAGATGTATCCTCCTGGCTCAGTGGAATGGAGGCATGCTGTTTGTCTTATGCAAAAGTACATTGGCATGCAATCATAGGGGCCCCATTTGCTAAGGACCCAAAGTTGTGGATGGTCAAATGTTCAATATGACATGAACGGGAGGCAGTTCGAGGGATGGAGTCGCTGATAGATTTATAAGGCTCAACAATTCCCATGACCATCATAAATATTGCGAAGGAAGACAACAACATAAGGAACATCGATAGTCTACTAAGAATGAAAGGATGAAGGATTAAGCAAGGTCTGGCCATGGTAGAAGTAGCAGAAAGGATGACGATCATGACAAGCATATAAGGGAGCAGGAGGGCAGCAAAATTAAAGCTGATGGTTATAGAGATGCAGACAGATACAAATCCTGGCAGCATGTGTAAGGAGATCATAAAGAAGGAGCAAGCAACCGAAGCTATCATTCTACCACCAGACAAGTAGCTAAGTGTCCCAGGACGGGACACTGGTGAGTCTTAGGGGCCTATTGGGGCGTGCACCTTAATGGTCCTTAATTTTGGTAACTCCACGGTTTTTGTGGAAGCTTGTAAGCGGAGTTGCGACTCAAAATAGTCTTAGGGGTGTCAGGGTTGAGTCAAAGCCCTCTTTTTGTAATTAACCCATGGTTTAAGTCCAGGGTTTAGGGTTCGGGGTGCCCATGGTTTAAGCCCATGGTTTTGTAATAAGTGCACTTGTATAAATAAGCACTTTTGTAAAAGAGTCAGGTTAGGATTTTGATGTAAGATGATGTGATGCGAAGCTAAGGCTAGTTTTGTAAGAAAGGTTAAGTCCTAGTTGTGTGCGTCGATGACCTCTGTAGCTGTGTGCGCAGAGGGTTTTTGGGTGATTAAGAAGATATGCAGCTGTGTGCATAGAGATCTGCAACTAAGTGCACAGGTTGAGGAATTGAAGGGATCTGCAGCTGAGTGCGTAGATCAGAACTGTGGTTTTTGTAAAGAGTTGAATAAAACATAGTTCTGTGGACGTAGCCCCTAAACTGGGGGTGAAACACGTTATATATTGCGTTGTGGTTCTTTTTTGTTGTTTCTGTGATGTTCTTTTATGCATTGATAAGTAGATAACTGATAAGTAAGATCACTGCTAAATACTAACATCGCCGTGAATTCCCAGTTAAGGGTTAAGCAAGACACTGTTTGTTTATCTAACTGCGAATCTATATAAGTGGCTGTCGAAGATCTGTATTGTATGATTATTAAGTGTTAAAGGCTAAAGGTACAGTAATATCCCTCTTTTGCTTGCAGAAACCTGATTCTGCGGCACCCCATAGCTGTTTCGAGTGAGATTGCAACCTGTTCGCAGGTTGTTTCCAAAAGGGCCAACACTGTGGGTCTTTTGTTGGTGCGAAGACAAAAGTATAGAACCTGGGTCTGTCCTAAGCCCAACAGGGATTTATGCCATATTATATTTTGAGGCCATGAGTTTTGTGACAACATTAAGATGTGTTATCATGGTTTTTATCCCTTTTTATCAGATATTTGTTGTGGAGTGGAATGGAGTTATCTCTTTCTGTGATCTGGATCCTGGGTTTTGAAAAATATGGAAAATTTGTATCTGTATCTGTATCTTGGTAAATTAGGTCTGTCTTGAGGCATGAGGGTGAGATATGTTTCCCTATTTCCTGTGAGGTCATGAGTGGACGGCGACAACTCATGGAATTTGGAGATTGTAAAGTCTGTTATCTTTTTTATAACACTACCTACTGGCTGAAATAATGTTGTACTCCACTACTCTCTTCCCTTATGCTTGTGATAAGTAGCTTCTTTGGAGCCTTTGTTACTTCTCTAGCTCATTGCATGTAAAAAAATTACTATGATCTTTAATTCATAAATCCTTCTCCATGGGTAGCGTTGATAGTTCCACATTTTCAATGTTCAGTCTATCTTGGGTCATTAGGGCTATGTTTCCCTTTTTCCCATGTAAGTTTTGGAACTATATTATTAAGGATATATTTATGGTCTCATGTAGGTGTTTATCATGGATGAGAATATTTTAGTGAGTGTAAGGGTCATTTTGTTAATAAAAAATATGTTTGCATTTGTTGTTACTTGTTGAGGTTTGAATTATATTCACATTTTCCACTATTTTAGTTGTCTCTCTAGTATTGAGCTTTGGGTTCTTGTTTTGATAAAAGAATGCTTGCATTTTTTTTTGTGAGAGTTAGAGTATCTAATCATATGCACAGGAATATTCACAGTGATGGAGACAACTTAAATCATGGCCACCATATCGTATGTTTAACGAAATAGTAAGAAAAACCATATAGATTAGAATCTTAGAGGGAGTGGTGAACTAAAGAGACTCTATACTAATATTTGCATCTGCTTGGTAAATGGGGTTATTGACTGGTAACATCCTGGCTCTCTTCACGGGGACTTCACTTAGTGAACCTCTGAAATAGCACGTGCGATCGTGGGATATTATAGAATACCCTTAATTTCCAGAGATATTGCCCAAAATATTTTTGTTGAAACCCCCTACCAATACTTAAAACCTCCTCCTCACCCCCTTTTATACCTCAATCCTTATAAACAACCCTACCCACCCCCACCTTAAACCCCTCATCCCTCCCAATACTTGCAATATATTGGTTCAATTTTTGATAATTTTAAAACCCACAATATGAACTAACATGATAGGATATTTGTCAACAAGTGAAGCCCCCGTGTCTCTCTTAATTTTTCCCCTTGTCCCCTTGTTCTTTGCATTCCTCTTACCCTTACTTTGATCTCTGGATGGTGTTTAGCAGGAAGTAACAGATTTCATTAATTTGTGGAAGCTCTTTCTAGATGGTGCAGGTTGAATGAGTAAGTATTTGGCATTTCTGCTAATTGAGAAACTCATGTATGGGGTGGGGTTCCAAATTCCAATACCTCGAAAAGTTAGTTGTTGTGAGTTGCAACTCTTTTGGATTGAACCTTTTCTTCCAACTTCTCAAACTTTTGGATTGTGGTGGTTTTGTATCTACCAGTGAACTCTTATGCTATGTGAAATACTTCAAAGTTGTGGCCTCTTGTGTGAGTCCTTTATAGTAGAGACAAATAGTAGAGAAGCCCCCTAGCTAGACATGATGGAAGATACTTACCTAGTCACCCATTTTATCCGTACACTAAAACTTTGTCTCCTCATTTTGTCACTTTGTTAACATGGGAGGGTAAGAATATGGCATTACTTGTTGTCTTGATGGAGAGCTCACATACAAGTGAGCTCAGCCCAAATGAAAATTATGTCAAGTCAAAACATGAAGCCTAAGAAGTGGGATCTATAAAATGGAAATGTAAATGTAGTTAACTTGTGTGATAAAATACAATACGATAATTTTGATAATTTTATTAATGTCTGACTCATGAGCACAAAAGTAGGTCAATTGGGTTGTTGAGTACAATGATGTTGTTACAAAGCTAGAGTACCAAAAAGTCTCCTATAAATGGTAATATTCAGTAAATATTTGCATGTCAATGCAAGGTCCTTACAAAGAAATCATTCTAAGGTAGCTTATTTTGGATATACTAAGGAGAAAATACAACTGCATAAAATATCTTTTTAAGTATTTTATTGGATCTTATTGTATGAATCTCCTACCCTATGTTTGGAAGTTGGAGGACTTTAGGATTCCTACTACATTTTTGTCTTGGTGTGGGTCCAATTCCTCCACTTCCTCCATTTCCTTCTTCAGGTATGTTATTTGTAGGTCAGGTCAAGTACCCTTAACCACAATCCATTTTTGCTCTAGAGCACTCCACTCTTTCCACCGTGACATCCAGTGAAGTTATCATATTCATGTTGTTCCTTTTTCCATGTTGTGGAGATTGAATGTGATTGGGAGATCCATAATTCTCCATAAATATCTGCCCTGAATTGTATTTTTCTCATCATTCCCCATTGAGCTTTTGTTTTGAAGCATATCAAGATTGGTGGGGATTGATATCCTCCTCTTCGTGTCTTACCATAAATGAATGTTTAATTTTCCAATATGTAGGACTGTTGCATGTTATGGTGGAACCTTTTGTAGTGGAATATTCTTTCCCCTTGACCCAACAGGCATTCACCATTCATTATATTTGGAATTTTGATCACCAAAATATGGAGAAAGAGGTTGAGTACATTTATACCTACACCTTACTGGCTCAGAAGGCTTGTTTATCTCAAGCATATAACATGGGTGCCCCTACATGAATGTTGAACATACCCACTATGGTCCTATGTTGAATGTGATCAGTATGGAGGACTTTAGACTGTAATATGGAGAAAATAATGCTTGTATGTTAAATTGGAAAAAATGATAAATGTTTTTTATTTTCTTTTGGTTCGATAAATTGTTATATTATGCATGTCTCTAAAGTTCAGTAATTTTGTCCTATTTTCAGATGATGAAAGTGTCCCAGAGCAAAGACAACATTACTGTTCATTGGGATCATGGTCTCAATAAGAAGTGCATAGCATACTTTGTCTTCCCATAGGTGCTCACCCCCAAAAATTTGTTACCACAATAATTTCTTTGGATTTGCTTAATATGTTAAAATAGCTTGCTATTTGGGTTAGCTTTTTTGAAATTTGTGACAACTTAAAAAGGTGGGTTACACTACAAAGATTTTAAACTTCCTATTATATTTTTTCAGGAGTATAATGAACCACGTTTGGTACTTGGTGACGTTTACGTTATTCTTGGGATGCATCTCACCCTTCCTGGAAGTCTGTTGGACATGTGGTATGTTGTACTCATCTTCTTTATTAGTTTGCATGTTTTCAAATAAACTATCCATGGTTTGGTAGGATAAATATTAGGACATGGGTGAAAGAGTTCTTTTTAATAGGATAAATAGTAATAAGAGATTGATGAAAGTTAATATCATAATTTTTATAACTAAAATGCAAATTGGAACGCTTTTTTTGTATTTGATATTTTTCAGATCAAACTGACTTCCTAGGAGGAGGTTGCACTTGATTTGCATGCTAGTCATGTGACATGATTCAATTATTTTTGCAGCTCAGTGATTTTTAATGGTCAACATATAGAAAGCGTTTCTATGATCTCATTTATAGTACTGATTTTTTTTATTATGAATTCTTTTCATGTTCACATGGGGTTCCCATTGATGTTCTACATAATTTTAGTGTGGAATTTGTATGGAAGAGTACAAGCTTTGATCGTATGCAAGAAACCATGAAGACATTCGTTGTAGATGAGACTATTGTTAGTTGGTAGGAAGGCTACACTTCTGTTAGTTGAAACATTATTTTGGCATGAATTGTTGTCTAACTAAAGTTGTAGTATATTTCATTGACCTTTAATTATTTGGCTCATCTGTTTTCCGTTCTTTTCACAAGATAATCATTTATTCATTATGTAATTCATGTATCATTTCACTATTATTGCACTGATTATTTATTCATGTTCTTCGAAATGAATGCTAATTCATAACCTTTTTTCGTAATTGTTACATAGTTACATATATCAACGGTTGTTGGGCCATGAAGTTGAGGTTCAGAAAGTTTATAATACTCTACCTCGTTGATGTGGGTCCCCAGGCTTGCCATAATTGAATGCACATCAGGTGCAATTTTAGCTACTATTATGTATATTTTATTTCATTTGAATTATTGCTGGTTTTTATTGTAAGTCTCTTTTTAAAAAAACCATTTCTTTCTGCTTAACTTCCAGACACTTGATGTATCTTTTCCTTGGTTCAGCTCCTAAAAATCTCACATTCAAATTTAGAACTATCATTTTTTAAACTTTTTTTAGCTTTGACACTCTCAGGCTCCCCTTGAATTATTAATTGCTTACTTGTTTATACATTCATACGAACCTGAAGAATAACTTTAGATATTTTGGATTTGAATCCCATTACACTCAGCTGAAATGAGACCAGTAGCACTCCTCAAGACTCTATTGTTGGAGTGGTATAAATCAAAATCCTTTATCCGTGTGTGTGATCTTTTACCCCCTCTATGGAGAAAAATATGCATCCCTCCAAGCTTGTATTACCCATTCTGAGATGCATTTGAATTTGATCCTGGATTCACTATCATGCATATATTGCCCCTGGGGTAATAAAACCCATCCTCTACTTCCCTCCAGACTTGTCTTACCCATTCTGAGATGTATATGAAATTAATCCTCGATTCACTATCATGAATATATAATCCTTTGGGTAATCAAACCCTCCCTCCTTAGATCCAGGGAGTAACTGATGCCTTCTGTAGTCCTTTGAGATTTTTGGTGCCCCAAATTGTTTAAACGTGATTCAACAAATGTTAAGGGTTTATGATTTTTTCTTTCTTCTATCTCCTTCATGTTTATTGTTTTAGATCCACTCTAGTTAATCCTATTACTTGAAGTAGGGAGAGACTGGACATCCCCTCAATAAATAACCTGCAGATTCTGAGCAGACCCCTCCATTAGCTTCCACACCTTCTTTAGAGAAAAATATTCTTCCCTCCAATCTTGTGTTTCCCATTCTGAGATACATCTTTGATCCAAGATTCACTATCATAAGCATATATACCCATTCGTCTAAACAAACCCTTATTCTGTAGACCTTGGAGATTTAGGGTGCCCCAAATTGTCTACTTGAGCCTGATCAAGTATTAAGGAATTCACAATTCTTCTTTTATTATATTCCCTTCATGTTTGTGGTTGTAGATCTACTCTAGTTAATCATTTAAACTCGGCCTGTTCTTTTTTAGGTGTATTTTCATGACAATGTTCAATTTTCATGTTAATTTTAATTCTCTAAAAAATTTTCTCGACTAGAACTTGTTCCATAATTTTTTTCTTAGTAAGCTGCTAATATGTTCCACATCATGATCATCATCGAATGAGAGGTCTTCCTAGAATCTAAGTAGGACCCTTCTGCTCATTCCCCTTTTTTTTCAACCCAGACCTTGGTTTTGAAACTCATCCGATAGGCATTTTGCAAGAAGGGGAAGGTGAAATTTTCAATGTAAATCAAAGTCTTTAGAAGGTGATTTATTTTCTTGTAAGAATTAGTCTTCCTGAATCGTCTCCCTTTTTTTGAACCCATACCTTGGTTTTGAAACTCATCCGACAGGAATTTTGCAAGAAGGGGAAATTCAAATTTACATTGTAAATTGAAGTATTCAGAAGGTGATTTATTTTCTTGTAGGAATCGATCTTCCTGAATCTTCTGAAGATTTTTTACTTTGCCAATTGGCCTATATTTTGAAAGACTATGTGGTGTGTTGGTGACTATTATTATATGATATTATTGTCAGTCATTTCCCTATTCGTGTTACTCATAGTAGGAAGTGGGACCAATCCACCAGGAACACCTTTTTCCATGATTATGCAAACAACTTCCCTTTTTTGATTAGTGGAAGATTCTAGGGGTTCTGATCTCTAATTAGACAACTTGTAAATATCCTTTCTCTCTATATGAATAGTGTATAAAAGTTAAAATTACATTTCAAAAAAAAAATGATAAGATACATATTTTAAAATAAAAATGGTAAGTCCTTAAGTCCTATCATGAAGGATCCTCAGAACTCTTTTGTTAAGCATGTTTGGGCTAGGGTAGTACTCTTATTGTTGACCTCTTTTGAAGTCCTAGTGTCATACTCTCCACCCTTTTTTGCATGCCTATGAGATGCGAGAAATGCAGGGTTGGGATCATAATGATTGAATAATACATTGGGTTTATCCTCTTGGTTGTTGTGGTACTTTCTTCTATAGGAAAATTGCTAAAGCTTTAGTGAACAATACACTGGGTTGATCTTCCTGGTTGTTGTGGCACTTTCTTACGTAGGAAATCACTTCTAGCTCTAGATGTGGGATTTTTCAACATGGTGCTGAAGAATTAAGATTTGTGTTTCCATGCTTGTTTTACTTTAATCAAGTATTTATATAATTTTAGATATTATTTAATATTATTATTGTCTTTAGCTTCCTATGTAGACCTAGATACTTGTATGGATATTTGTTAATGAACACAGTGAGTTCTCTGAACAACTTGTTTGGCTTCATTGGTGGTTGGGGAGCTATTTTGTACAAGATATTATCTAGTAAACATTCTTTGTGATGAAGCTTAAATGATTTTTTTTGAAGAATTGTGGTGGATGTGATATGTTTTTTTCTATTATTTATTTGTCTTGGTTGATGCTTATCAATTCTACTATATTTCTAAGATTGTTTTCTGTGGACATCATACGATTTGTACATATACTGAAAATGATTAGGAGCATTATAAATAGTAAATAGAATAATTTCCAAATATTAAATGCCTAAAATATTAATATATAATCTAGTCTAATCATTTTCTTCAATGTAGTTGTTACCATTTTACTAGTTTGTCTTTGTCTAGCTTCAATGATTTAGATTTTTTTTCAAAGTCATCTAGATTTTGTAGTGATATCAGGGTTGTTGATCTTGTAATCCGAGGAACTTTAACTCTTCATAGGGATATAGATCATAGTAATTGTGACAATTTTTTCCTGTGGACAACATAAGATATATTAAATAAGCTGAAAATGAATAGTGGCAATATAAGTAGCCAATAGCATAAAGTCCAAAGATTAAATGCCTAAAATATATAATCTAGTGCAATTGTTTCCTTTAATGTAATTGCTACCATTTTACTACTCTGGCTGCAATGATTTATCTTTTTTCTTTCAAAGTCATCTAGGTATAATTTTACAGTAATATTAGGGTTTTTGAACTTGTAATCTCATGAACATTCTCTGATAGGGATCCTTAATCAATACACTATGCTAGGGTTTTCAACAAGGTATCCATTCTATAATTATTTATTCCTGTCTATACAATTGCTAAGATCCAAAGACAAATTGAGGATTTATCTTAACCAAACATTAGATCCTGAGTATATTTCTCAGTGTTCAACTGCATGATTCATTATTACATGTATTTCAGTTAATGAATTCTCTTCAACATGCACACTTGAGTACACACAATGAGTAATAACATGGAATCTATGATACCAAACCTTGGGCCATTTGAATTTACAAGTTAAAATGGCGTGAATGGATTCACCATGATAATGAATATACATAAGCCAACTTTATGTGAATGCTAGATATTTCTTGTAAATTGGTGTGGATGGATTTCTCATTATAACAATAATCTTGGCTATTGCTAATGAATGTTGCAGTCTTCTGTTTGTTTTAGAAGTTGATTTAATTCATTTATTTATATCATGAGCAGGTTAGTGTTGTAAATAGCATTTTGCAAAAGCCTGTGAGTTTAATTCAAGGCCCTCTTTGGATAGGAAAGAATATCACCTCAAAAACTATTGTATACCATTTAGCCAAGCACGGTTAAAGCCAGGTAACAAGTGAGATCTGTGATGGATTGTTAACCAATGCTAACTGAATTGTCATTATGTTTTCATATTCAAGGGTTGTACTTCATTACGGAGGCCTTACCCATATTTGGTATAATTATTCTTCTATTAGTAACTATACTAGGTGCCTTCTCTTTTATGGAAAGATATAAACTAGCCCATTCTAGATTGCTATTATTACTTTCCATGATCTTGATCTCTCACCTCTGACCTATTTTTTTCATCAGTTGACATTAATACAATTTCGCTTCATTTATGTGATTCAGGTCTTGGTATGTGCTCCAAGTAATGTTGTTGTGATCAACTTGCAGAGAAAATTAGTGCCACAGGTTTGAAGGTGTCCTTGCTATCCTATATCTAATTATATAAGTGCCTTCTTAAAAATGGTTTGAAATAAATGTTTTGAATCTATCGTGCAACTTTTTCTACTTTTTGAAGTCTGATCATAGGAAATTTGCATAAGATATTTTTTAGCTATATTCTAAATTCCAGATTAGTATAATAGAGAAGTTTCATTAATTTGACATTACAGGTTGTCAGACTATGTGCAAAATCAAAGGAGGAACTGATTTCTCTAGTTGAACATTTAACACTGCATTATTAGGCTGTTTTTGCAGAGTCTTACCATCATTTTTTTTGGCTATTTTTCTGTGTTCTGGTTTTTACCTAATCCCAAGGAATTTACATGTTGTGTTTCTTTGTAAAACAATTACAGGTTAGGCACCTTGACACTTCATAAAAAAGTGAATTGCACAAACTTCAGAAGTTGAAAGATGAACAAGGTATGGAAATTCCAATCCATTCATAAGTTATGTATTATTTGTAGATTAGGAATATAATATTTACCCTCTAAAGATTTTATTTCCAATTGTTGATATTATTTAAGCAAGTGGATGTGTATATGATGCTTTTGTCAAATTGGAACTAATTTCTTCTTTGGTGTTGAAAGCACTCCTAGGGTTGGTTGTTGTATATGCTTTGAATAAATTTAGGTGGATGTATTTTCTTGTTAGGTATGTAATTTCTTTTAAATTATGCAAACGAAGAAGAAGATAATAGAGGAACCTTTTGTAATATCTGATTTGGCCAAAAAAAATACTCTGCTTGAGCAAGCTTGAGCTAAATGAAATGTTCTATGTATTGTTTTGGTAATGAATTCTATTAATTGCTACACATGATACATTTTTTAACATCGCATATAGGTGAGGTTTCAAGTGCGAATGAAAAGAAATACAAAGCACTCAAAAGGGAGATAGAAAGAGTAATGACTCAGAGTGTTGATGTCATATGTTGTACTTGTTTTGGTATAGGTGATCCTAGGATATCTAATTTTAGGTTTCGTCAAGTGGTACTAAATTTTAGAGTTGCAAGTGGGATTAATACATATAAGTATTAGTTTTATTAGCTGTTCAATCACCTAAATGTTGGGTTACTATTCAGGTCCTTATTGATGAATCAACTTAGGCTACCGAACTAGAGTGCCTGATTCCTTTAGTTCTTGGAGAAAAGAAGGTAATAACCTAATCTAGCCTCGTAGAGTTGTTGTCGAAGATATTATGTAATGAGAAAATGATTTTCATTGTATATTCTTTTGCAAAACTTATTATTGTACAATAACAAATATAATATAGGATTGGCATGCAAGTTGGTCTTTTTCTTGTTAAATTTAGGTTGTGCTAGTTGGGGATCATTGCCAATTGGGTCCTGTGATTATCTGCAAGAAAGAAGCTCATGCTGGTCTTGCATAATATTTGTTTGAGCGGCTTGTACTATTGAGTGTCAATACTTTTACGTTACAGGTGAGATTGTTATTTGTATTTTTGTTTGTTTGAGATAATCACACATTCTTTCCTTTTATGCAAATTTAGGAAGCAGTCAAGTGTACTTGAAATTTGCTAGATTGTGTTTGTTAATAAGTATTTTTGAAGAAAATAGTTGTCTAACCTTAAAGAGACATGGTAAAGTTACTGATGTGATGTCTGTTCTCAAATCTTACCTTCGTTGTGGTGATTTGTTTTCTTGTGCTTATCACTTTTCATATGGTGCATTTTTGGAGTGCCCTTGGTTCTGATAATTATTTGTATTAGTCTAGTTGTGGCTATATCTAAGGCCGGTTGGCCAGAGATAAACTTAAAAACATGATTGAATGTTTCACACTAATTTTCTTATAAAATGTGTCAATTATAATGTTGGGTATGCTTTTATTATTTCATTCAACTCTTTTTGAAATATGTGTTTAATTTCTTTTGCTTGGTTATTTTGGTAGCCTTCAGAATTCTATAAAGATATGTTTCATTTTCTAGAATTGGCTGATATGGTAGCATATGATTTGCAGCACTCAGTCTAAAATATTTCACTTTCATGTATTTTCATATTGTCACTAATAGATTTTTTATGACTGGAAAGGTTTGCTGACCTTATTTGACTTTTACTTTGCTTGATTTCATATAATGATATTTTTCTCATATATTTAGGCACACCAAGAGATATTCCATAAATTGGTTGACTTAATTGGTATCACATCCATCACATAGGTATTATGTTCTCTCTGGTAACATGAATGGATATGTGAAGTAGGGAAAATTGTACATAGCTCTCAGGAATTAGTTTATCATAAATACTAGTTACTCGTAAGTTGTAATAGTTGTAGAAATTCAGGCCAGCAATAGATTAATTTTACGCACAACAATTATCAATTGATCATGCAAAATTGCTAACAATGGAGACTGAATATGGAGCTGTAACACAAAATTATATTAACTGAGTGTACAATAGCCAACCCTGTAATAACATAGGTTTCTGAATATATAGAATAAATCAAGAGATTGAATGCATAAGGAGGCATCCAAAACTAGCATAAAGCAGGCTTACCCAAAATAGGCAAATCCCCCATAGGTGTAAAAAGCTGATCCCAAATCTGTCATGAGGCTCACGAATTGGCAAGGGAGCATGGGCAAGCTAATGAGCGGTGGAATGGAAGCTCATACATGCTTTTTTATGGAGGAAAGAGTGGAGGATGAAAGGGGCAAAAAACAAGTTCACCTCACCTAGTCTTGCTTTCCTATGTGCCTTAAAACACTGAAAAAGCAGGCAATAAAGCAGAAAATGTAGAAGGGCACCTAGGAGGCCAGGAATAAAGAAGATTTGATTCCTAAGGCTTTCCCAAGTGCTACATGAGTCAAATATGGCAAGTTTGACCTTTATGGATAGGCAATTAGCAACTTGCACATGGTGGGACTCATGAACTAGGCAAATAAGACAAAAATAAATGAATTAATGTCTAAGTGAGTAATACTATGGGTTTGATTATTATAAAAACCCCCATTAAGCCTGAATTTATGAGTAATAAATAAAAAATATAGGGCCTAGCAACAAGGCTTAGTCACCCTTTTACATACTGCAAGTCCATATGAACCAAGGAAAGAGGAAAAACCAACTTGGGAAAACCCTCCCTTAAACATGGACTGTAAAACAAAATTGTAGAATCTTGTCTCCACTCATTCCTTTATAGCATGATCAGCAATCCCCAGCAGTGATTTGAGATTGCTGAAGGTCTTCTCACAAAATGCTTTGGTGAATATATCAGCTACTTGTTCTGAAGATGAACAGAAGAGTAGGTGAATGGTGCCATCATGCACAAGCTCTATGATGTAGTGCATGTGAATCTCAATGTGTCTGGTTCTCTGCTTCTGAACTGGATCTTTGCAGATTTGAATGGTACACTGGTTATCACAGTAGATTGTAGTTGAGTACTTAG
Organism: Pseudotsuga menziesii; assembly: GCA_001517045.1. NCBI lineage: Eukaryota > Viridiplantae > Streptophyta > Pinopsida > Pinales > Pinaceae > Pseudotsuga > Pseudotsuga menziesii. Next base: position 141,125 of record LPNX010419340.1, read on the forward strand.
GTTCAAAACAACACTCTCCAAGTAAACCCTGCAACCATAAACACTGAGTTGCTATATTAACAACTCCTCTGTACTCAGCTTCTGTAGATGAGAGTGAAATGGCACTCTATTTCTTGCTTGACTAGCTGATTGGCCCTTCTGCAAGCATGAAAACATACCTTGAAGTGGACTTTCTATCTGTGCTATCACCTGCCCAATCACTGTCAGTAAATCCAATCAAATCAAGATCAGATTTTTCCTTATAAAAGATCCCATGTGTCCTTGTTCTGGAGTGAGCTGAACTCCTCCTTCATGGCAGCTTGCCATATTGGATCTCCTGCTGCTTCTTCATATGTTTGAGGATCAGACTCCACCATCAAATAGCATTTTTCAACAAACATAGGATCCTTCATGCACAGACCACTCTCAAATTGAGATCTAGTCCTCCTTGGGTCATTGGGATCCCTAGCTAGCTCTCCTGGTGCATGTAGTGTCTTGGATACCCATTTAGGCCTTGTGGGGATGTTTGGGTCTACAATAAACTCATCTCCATGAAACAAATCAGAATCAGCATGTTCAACAAACTCTTTACTTGCTTCTTGAGGTTCAGGTGGTGAAGAGGCTTCACCAATTTCCACTTCTGTAAGGGGTTCTTCTTCAAACTGAACACACCTTTCAATGAAGGATTTGCTTGTGCTCAAGTTTATCAACTTGTACCCTTTTGAATCTTCAAAGTATCCAACAAAAATACACTCTTGGCTTTGGGGCTGCAAAGCCTTCCTCTTCTCTGTCGGGATTCTAGCCCATGCCTTTGAGCCAAAAATCCTGAAATGGGTCACATCTGGCTTGTGCCCACTCCATGCTTCGAAGGGAGTCATGCCATCAAGCTGTTTGTGAGGCACCCTATTCTAAATATAGGCTACATAGTTGATAGCTTCCGTCCAGTACTTTGGTGGCAAAGTTTTGGCCTCCATAATGGATGTTGCCATCTCCTTCAGTGATCTGTTCTTCCTCTCAACAACACCATTTTGCTGTGGTGTGTAGGGGATAGAATGCTACATATGAATACCTGCATCTACACAATAGTTAATAAAATCAGACTTGACATACTCACCACCATTGTCAGATCTAAGGACCTTGATTTTCCTTCCACACTGGTTTTCAACCAAAGCCTTAAAGACTTTGAATAGGACAAAATCTTCAGACTTGTGTTTCATGAAGTGAACCCAACAATACCTGGAAAAATCATCAATAAAGGTCAATGCATATTTGGCCTGACTCATGGACATATGAGGGAATGGGCTAGCAACATCACTGTGAATCATCTCGAGTGGTGCAGAGGTTCTCTCATGACTAGCTTTCTCAAACTTATGCTCTGGGTGTTTTCCTAGGATACAGCCTTGGCAGACTCCTTTGGAAATTTTTATATTGGGCAGCCCTATGACCATTTCTTTCTCACTAAGATCAGACAGATACTTGTAATTTAGATGGCCAAATCTTTGATGCCATAGCTTGCTAGCTTCATTAGCATGGATAAGAAGAGCAGAGGGGTTTGAGTAAGGTAGGAAGTGTGAAAACATGTATACCTTTTGAGCATGATTTGCTACTCCTTTTGCAATGACTCTACCACTTGAGATTTCTGTGATCTCAACTTCATCAGGGGAGAATATGACTTTCTTAGGAGACCCAGTGTGGGTCATCTGGTACACTGACAGAAGGTTGGAGGTGAGACCAGGGACATACATCACATTGTTGAAGTTACCATGATCAAGATCTATCCTTCCTTTGCCTTTACTTTCAGTGAGAGAGTCATCTCCCAGTACAATAGATGGTCCTTTCGACATATCCAGTGAGGAGAAGGCCTCCTTAGTCGAAACCATGCCTCTTGAAGCTCCAGAATCTATGATAAAACTGGGTGAGCTTGATGTGCCAGCAACTAGAGCATGAACTCTCTCTCTGTCATCGAAACTTGATCCTCCTTCTCTCTTCTTTGAGATTTCTGGAAGGGAGATGCCATTCTTCTCCAGGATATTGGTCAGCATATCAATCTGCTTTTTCATACAAGAGCTTTCAGTGTGATTTCCCTTCGAACAGTATGAGAACTTGTTCATTTCACCTTTGTTTTTCTTCTTCTGGGTATTTTTCTTGGAACCTTGTTGATCCTCTAGAGACTGCTTCTTGTCTCTCCTTTTCTTAGGTGTATTTTTAGCTTTCTTTTTTCTTTTTGAATCCACCCTCAAATCTCTAGCAATCAAAGCTTGATCTTTGGAAGGTTTGATGGCGCCCATCATCACCAGCTTGTCTTGTTCTTGTGTGAGAGATTCCATGAAATATGCAAGGCTAGGCATCTTCCAGGTTCGAGCCGTGAGTTTTGTGGCATAGAAGGTCAAAACAAAGACTGAGTAGTCAAGTCCTAGCTTCGAGAGGATGGCCAATACGAGCTGATCATCTTTCTTTTCGATACCACACTGCTTCAGCTGCAAAACTAGTGCTTTGAACTTGGAGAAATATAGCTGCAGGGATTCAAAGCTACTGGGACTCAGAGAAATCAGTTCATTTTCGATCTGATGTCCCTCATCTCATCTATCTTTCCAAAAAGATCAGAAATATTCTCCCATACTTGATTCGGTGAAGTTAATCCATTGAGATGGAAAAGGAGGTCTCGGGAAATACTAAGACATAGGATGCCATAGGCCTCATCTCTCCGATTGTGCCATTTGATATTCTCTGCAACTGCATTGGGATCTGCTTCTGTTGCCATAGTCACCTTGTAGAGGCCCTTCGCTCTCAACAAGATCCCCATCTCTGCTTTCCATTCAAAATAGTTGAAGGGAGTCAAGATAGTTTTCTGTGAATCCATAGCTTTAGAAAATCTGTCCCGGCTGTCAGTAGAAGGCTCCCAGTCTTGATGTCGAACCTGCAAAACAATTTTTGAAGGAGAGTAACAACCTGCAATGGATTTGATACCATGTAGAAATTCAGGCCAGCAGTAGATTAATTTTACCCACAACAATTATCAATTGATCATGCAAAATTGCTAACAATGGAGATTGAATATGGAGCTGTAACACAAAATTATATTAACTGAGTGTACAATAGCCATCCCTGTAATAAAATAGGTTTATGAATATATATAATACATCAAGAGATCGAATGCATAAGGAGGAATCCAAAACTAGCATAAAGCAGGCTTACCCAAAATAGGCAAATCCCCCATAGGTGTAAAAAGCTTATCCCAAATCTGTCATGAGGCTCACGAATTCGCAAGGGTGCATGGGAAATCTAATGAGTGGTGGAATGGAAGCTCATACATGCTTTTGCATGGAGTAAAGAGTGGAGGATGAAAGGGGCAAAAAACAAGTTCACCTCACCTAGTCTTGCTTTCCTATGTGCCTTAAAACACTGAAAAAGCAGGCAATAAAGCAAAAAAAGCAGAAGGGCACCTAGGAGGCCAAGAATAAAGCAGATTTGATTCCTAAGGATTTCTCAAGCGCTACATGAGTCAAAGACGGAAAGTTTGACCTTTATGGATAGGCAATTAGCAACTTGCACATGGTGGGACTCATGAACTAGGCAAATAAGACAAAAATAAATGAATTAATGTCTAAGTGGGTAATACGATGGGTTTGATTATTCTAACAATAGTAATAATTATGTAGTTTGTAGATTTCTATCTATCATAATTTGTTTTTAATATTATCATTGTCAAGCAATAAAAAATTATTTAAAGGGTGCTAGCTCAATGGTAGAGCTCCTGCCTAATTATAGGCAGGATGTTGTTGGTTCTATTCCTTCGTACCTTATCATAAATTTGTGAGTACAAAACCATATAAATTCACATATATATGACTATTAGTAGCTAGTGTAATGTCCTGGTTTTTACCTCATTTGCATTAAAGGATACATTATGTATATATTGCAATTAATCGTGGTGAGGAGCTAAAGGAAAAATCCCCACCATCGATTTGGTTGTGTATGTTTTAGCAATAGGGATCATTGTCGATGGTATATTGTGCTATTCAGCAAATTATAGTTTGGACATCATGTAAATATGTATATCAATTAAAATAAACCCATAGCCAACTATGATGGTGCAACATTGAATGAAAATGGCATGATTCCTAAGGTTAAGGGGGGGTTGTCCAACCCGTGGGCGTCATTGGGAGTTTTCCATGTGTCGGCCACCCATTTAAACCTCTGCTATCTGTTAATTGGGAGTAGTTATTTCTTAGTAGTGGTGGGTGTGGTAGGACTATCAGTCCTTGCCCACGTGCCCACTCCACCAGCAGACTCTTCCTTTTCATGTCACTGAGACAGGGAAGCAATCATTCCGCACTCACTCCACTCTCCCATGATCCCACCCCTTAGGAGGTTTTGTTCTAGCTCACTCTCACGTAGGGGGGGTCTGTTTTTCCTTCCACAATGAGTCATTCTATTCTTCCTCCATTCATGCAGAGAGTCTGACCCTGTTTTTACATTGTCAGACCATGAAAGGTATCCATGGTTCTTCACTGTGAGATGGGCTATGCTCTATCCTCAGCCTATGAAGAGGATCAATTTGCCTTTTGTACTATCATATTGTGTGTATGTGTGTTACCCTCACAATTTTGTGGTCTGCGTTTATGTTTTTTTGGGGTCCAATATTGAGAATCAGACTTCTCTCTCATTTGGGACTATGTAATGTTGCCGTCACTTCATTGTTGAGCCGAAGCTGTGGTTTTTCCCATGATTTGGTGGTTTGCTGCAGTTTTCCCTCCATTTTTCATGGCTTGTTTCAGTTTTCCCCCATGTTGTTGTGGCTGTGAATGCAATCATATTTTGGGTGCCGCTTAGTTGTTTTGCCAATGCTAGGGCTAAGAACAACTATGAGTCGTCTTGTATGACCTGAGTTGTGTTCACCCTTTCATTTGGGTAGTCACCCTGTTATCTTTATTTCCTTCACAGAGCCGTGAGCTATTTGTTTTACTACAGTATGGAGTGGTTGGTCTTTGGATTGTTGAGAGTAGGATTAGAGGCTAGGTATGCTTGAGAAAGATGGTTTTTGGAGCCACTCAGACAGAGTTAGATTGCTGGCTTTCTTCTCCAAATCTCTTGAAGAGTATTGGAAAGGGAAGTCAGGGCCTGAGGGACCGCGAAAAAAAGAAAGTACTGATTCCTGTTGATGGGTGTGTGGATGTCTTAAAATTCAGGTTAACTCTGGCGTAGGAATCCGTATCTCTCCATTGAGGCCACCAGCTTAGCATTTATCCTTTCCTAGCTCCTTGACAGCCTAATAAACCCTGCTGTGTGGGCTTGGCTGATTTGTGTACCTTGGTTATGTGTAAGCCTGATTTGACCCTTATTCCTTGAGAAATCATGCCCAACTCGAGGGTGGTAGCGTTGCTAAGAGATTGATGAGCACGTTGGCCTATGGTTGGGTGGAACGTATCAGTGACATAGCTAGTTGTGGGATGAATTCTTTTTGAGATAAGTATTCTTGACTATTCCGTCTCTGCATTTATACTTACTAATTAATGAATATGATGAACTTTTGGTATGCTTGAATGAATGTATGTTTTCTTCCACTATGTATATGAAGGATGATTATGCATCTTATTATGTTTTATGTTTTAAGCTTTCTATTTTTTCATTATATGCCTGTTCATGTTCATGGGGATATTTGCCCAGAGGTTTTTGTTTGTTTGGTAGCGTCCTCCTTGTCGATCAGAGAGTCGGGGATGTTACAGTATGGTATCAAATAAAAGGTTACAACATGGGCCTGAATGGGCCATGAAAGGTCAGCTAGCAGATGCAAGTTGCCTTCTGCCTAGTAGAAATGAGAAGGAATAGTGCATGACAAGAGAATTTTGAGAAATTTGAAAATTTTCTGTAAGTATTGGAACCGTTGGCCCATCGGAGGACTAAGTGTGAAGGTTCTCTGACATAGGGGAAGATTTAGTCTGATGACAACCCAATGGAGGATAGCCAGTAGGAAATTTCACAAGTTCGCTAAGGTTCGCCAGCCGTCGATGGAGGATAGCGGATGTGGGAGCCACAGTTTCAGCAGAGATCAGCTGAACAATGGCTCCACTTAGCGGAAAGAACCTCTGATGTTGACTGTCGGGGATCGACGAAGAATAAGAGGCGGTTGAGCTGATGAAGCGACAGAAAAAGAAGATTAAAGAAAAGTTCTTGGCAAATTTTTCTAAGTCATAAAATCGTCGATGATCAGTGAGGATGAGTTGATCACATCGCCGATACCTAGATGATTTAGTTGCTGATGAACTACATCGGATAAAATGAATTGATTGGGCATCCGCCATTGCGGCTGGCTAGTGGACTATCCTTCCAATGGATAGAGTCCTCGAGCGTCGATGCCACAAAGGAAAGTCGTTCCAACAACCGAACCAGTAGAAAAATTTCCAAATTTTTTTGAAGGCATGAGATCATCGACGATCGAAAAATTTTAGTTGTTGAAATCACTGATGAACAGAGGACCGGATCACCGATGAATAGAAGATGAAGTTGTTGAGTCTAGTGAAGTGGATCGATGAATGTTAGTTCAAGGAAGAGCCAATGCCAAAAGAAAATTCAAAATTTTTTCGAAGTGTTGGTCATCGGTGATCGGCGAAGATCAGTTGAAGGGATCGATGACACTTAGTTGATGAGGTCACCGAAATGATGACGGGGATTAGTCGATTTGATCTATGGAATTTAGCTGTATTGATCACCGATGGAAGTCAGAATATTTAGATGATTGTGCGTCTGCCATTGCAGCTACCTAAAGGACTAACCACCAAACACCGCAGCAGTTTGTGCTTTCGACCACCAATCAGAATATTACAGTTGCTAGTCATTCCGACCACTAACATAGTTATGGCTAAGGGAACTCTAGTTAGTTTGTTGCTCACCATTGTAGAAGCTTAGAGAACTAGCCACCCAATGGGTAGAGGATCCGATTGCTGACATATTGGCATCACTAATAAAGATCAGAAGATTAGATAACCACATACCTGAAACAACAGAAAATGTTAGCTGTTTGACCGTCGAGGGATATCGTTTGGCATTGCCGATAAAGTTCGGATGCATATATCAACAGGCTGCCAATGAGTGTAGAGAAAACTAGATCTTTTGACCGCCGAAACATCGAAAAATTTGTTGGAAAAAGGTTCGATTGGGAAAAAGGAATTTTGGGGTTTCCAAGTGGAAATTTCAGCAAATTCCAACTAGTGTTCCAGTGGGTTTTGCAATGAATTCTCATTGGATTTTTCAGTAGTTTCAATACTGAAAAAGAAGAAAACCTAGGTGGATGAAGTTAACATTTCAGAACAAATACAGGGGTGTGTTTTTCCATCATTCTAGAAGTGGTGTGGTTTTCACACCCAAGTTCAGAATTAAGCATGTGGATAGGCGTTGGAAAGCTTATCCAGTAAGGAACAAGGGAGAGTCACCAGAATTTGAGTGTGGAGAAGAAAAGTGCTAGAGATTGCTTGAAAGAGAAATGTGCTACTGTCAATATGGACAAATCTGGGAATTGCATTCGTAGAGGTAGCAAGACCATGAAGTCAAACCAGCTATTGTGTGGAAAAGGAGTTCCATGCAAGGATGAAGGACTTGAAAAAGGGAAATTTCCTTAAACCCTGTCTTGCTAATTATGATTACAAGTTTTATACATGAAATGTATGAGGATATGCCTTTCATTCATAGGATATTATATGTTGGTAAGAATAGTGAGGATTATACATTTATAATGAGCCACTAATGATAATTATTGCATTGGTGTTGGCATTAGTGGAAAAACCAACGAGAACATGGACATGGCTGAATATGTTGTTGATGCTGACAAATGTGACTAGAAACCCTATGGAGAAAGGGATAAGGCAACAAGTCCAGAGTAAAAAGTTGGTGAGCAATCTCTGCAATCTCCTGCACGAGACCAACCAAACTAGTAATGTCAAGGGTGTAAGTAGGACCCATGAAGGTAAGAGTTTAATTATGACAATTGCATGGAGTGGTAAAAGCAAGACATCTCATACCATGTGGGTATTTGAATTTTATACTGCATTCATGTAGAAATGTATCATGCTTGTATTATGTTGTTATGAACTTAGTATCCCAAGGAAAGTAAGCATTGATGATATTGATTATAGTCATGCATCCTATATGAATTAGTCATGGTTAGGCCATGCATGGTATGTTTGAATGCATAGTGTTCCTGAATCAATGCAAGGTAGCATTGAGTGGGTATGCATTAAAATATTTTATAAATCTTGTAGTTATGCATTAAATGGATGCATATGAAAAGTATGAGTAAATGTTGTAGATATGCATACATAAGTATGGGTGCAAATGTTGTGATGAAATGCATGAGTGCATAGAGATAGTGCATGACTTATTATGAATAACTAATGGCTGAAATGATGAATTGATGACAATTTTGGAACCATTTCAAGAGCTGTTATGAATTTAGGATAGTAAGTGCATGAAGAAGGTAGTCATGATCAATTGGCTGCCGAAAATTCTCTAGGGATGGGCAATGTGGTACAAGTGATACGCTTGTGAAGTAAGAAGTATCTAAACATTTCATTTAATTGCATAAATGATGTGACTGTACCCTATAATTTAAAGTATGATAATGATTGCTTGAAGTAAGTGAGTTTTGGTAGTATTGATGTGATTAACTGCTGGAAGTATTTGAATTTTATAAATTCTGAAAATGCTTCAGTGATGGTTGCAGCAATGAAAAGGTTATATGCATCCAGACTTACCAAGTGTTTGGCTAATTGAAGTTCAGGTTTCAGGTAGATTGTTTAGAGCATGGAAATGAGAGTAAGCCCATGAAAAATGACAGAATATACCATGTGAAAGAGCCAAACCTTATGAGTGGAGTCTCATGGCTGTGAAAATAGTTTTCATGCATAATGGGTTGTTAAATTTGAATTTGTGAATTTCGGATCTGAGAAATTGCTGGCAACTACTAATCACTATTGGCTTGCATAAGATTGTGTCAAGAGGACGCATTATAAGTGGGTATTCATGTTATGATAGTAAGCATAATATCATAATAGGAATAGTGGTGCTTCTTACAAGAGACCCACAAATGAGGATCACCTTATTGCTAAGCAAATCAATTTCTGTAGTAGACAGAGTTGCAAATCCCTATTGAATTTAATTACTAATGTCATTGCTTGGTATGGACCAATCAATTTGGATTGTATTATTAGATAATGATTGATTGTTTGGCTATTTGATGAATGTGCCATGGGTACACACTGCAGGAAGATCATGTGTGATGGCTTGTAGGAGCCAAACTTCATGGGAAGGTTTTCCCTTATCTTGGAAATGGGTTTCAGGTGAAACTCCATTGGACATTTTGGGAATGTCTCATCTGCACTAGATGCTTGGTAAGCAACATGAGTGAGATGGTATAGGTTATGTCAGTAAGACATGTGTGGACACGAAATGTAAAGAGAAATTGGGATGGAAAACCAAGGGACTGTCAACTCAGAGAAGGGAGCCCCCATTCCTCCTTAACGAAGGAATACTACCTCGGCAAATGGATAAGTGTTCTCTGACCCTAGCTAAGAATATGCATATCAAATTGTTAAATTCAATATGCAGAGCATGTTTCGATTTTATTTCCATTATGGAAGATTGCTTGAGTATGAATAGGGCCTACATGGTTCACATCAGAAAGGGGTGCACACTTTCCCGATGTCAGATCATGAAAGGGTTTTCAATATTGATTACATCCTAGGAAGTGGACGCACTCCTGGTGTCTCAATACTTGATAGTTAATGCTGTGAAATATGATTATAGTTTTAGAGCAATAACGCTAACAAATATGCTTATATTGCTTGTGTTTTTAGGCTAAACAGATGTAGTCTGGTATGGTACACTAAATGTATAATGGATTGAGTTCATCCTACCTTCTACTAAAGAGCACAGAGAAGGAGACATTCCTGAGGGACTGTCAACTTAGAGAAGGGAGTGGTCTCTTATGTGATATGGGGTAGTGGAATTAGAGCTCACTACTGGAAATGAAACCTGGAAATGGTCATTTATTGTTGATATAAGTGCATGTGTTATTGTTAATGGCCTAATAAACCCAACTGAAGGTTGGCTTGACTGTGCCTGATATATATATAAGGATGTTGTGAAGTATTCTGCGTATTGACCTAACATCCAAGTCCATAGGCGATCCCAAGGCTTGCAAAGTGAAGTAGGATCTTGTGGACCAACGAAGAAGCGCACAATACAGATAAGTATTGGATTACCTTGCAATTTCTTGCTTATGAATATACATGTGTGTGTGATTTGGTTATGATATTTTAAACTATTGTTTAATAGATAAAAACCATTGAGAATAAACTAAACATGTGAATCTATTCAATGTTTGAATATAGGTATCACTGGGAGCGAGGACTATGAGAGCATCCTAGGGGTGCATGTGGACATGCGACTATCTTGAAGAGCTCAGAATGAGCAGTAATGAAAAAGGTTCTAGTGAGCCTGTGAAGGTCCTAGCATCCAAGACAAACCATGTAGGGATGCTCCATGGTTGAGAGGTCTGAAATAGACCGGAGACACTAAGTGTCATGACCAAGAGGGATTGGTCCAGCATTCACGGTGAAGTGAAAGAGGCTGAGAGCATGAAAAGCCACAGTGGTGGTGTGAGTTCCAGGATGGAACAAAAGAAAGAGGGGAAACACTCTTACTGCTCTTTCTTTCCTTTTTTATTATATATATATATATATATATATATATATATATTTATTTATTTATTTATTTATTTAAGCATTGTGAGAACAAAAGATTGTCGAGTGCATGTATGACTGAAATTAAAATGTGTGTATTTGCTTAAAGTAAATTGTGAATGCCAGAATGGTTAATTTCCTGCACAAGAATGGACATGCATGAGCTCATGTTCCTGTTGGGAAGGCATGAAAAATATGAAAGTCTCCTTGATGAGACTTGGACTATCATGCCAATTGGGTAATTAATTTACTAATATTAATGCCTATATTATGCTTGGTCTAACAAAATTTCAATAATGCATTTCACAGGTGAGAAAAGTGAAATCTAGTGGTGCCCATTGATCATGGCAATGAACCAAAAGTTGCTGGACTTGGATGGAAGTCTCCTTCAAATGATTGCTAGGACCCAAGAGAATCTTGGAGAGACGCTCAAGATACAGAAAAGGCAGAATGAGATGAACCACCAGATTTTGCAAGACTCTATTGGTTTGCAAAGGGAGATAAAAAGCCTTCTAGGGGCAATCTGTAAAGGCAAGGAAAGTGCATCAATAATGGGACATTCGTCTAAATGATCCATTAAGAAACGTTCTAGGAATAAAGACTCAAAGGAAATTGAGTAGGTAAAGATGAAGCAGCCAGCGAAATGATGGAAATGTGGAGGACATCTTTTACGCCCGGACTGCCCAATGAGGGAACCTAAAAAGAGCAGTAGCCACAAAGTCCCTCGACTTGGGGATGAGCCGAAAGCTGAGAGCTAGTAGGAGAAGCTCATGGAAACCTAGGGTCTTGGTTCTGAAAGTTTAAAGTAAATAATTGAACATGGGACAAATCTGCAAAATTTTGAAATTTTGATGTGCAAAATGTATAAGTATTCCTACATATTGGAACACCAAGGATGATGTTATTCCAAGGGGGAGGGGATTGTAATGTCCCTATTTTGACCCCATTTGCATAAAATGATACATGATGTATATATTGTAATTAATCGTGGTGAGGAGCTAAAGGAAAAAGCCCCACCATCGATTTGGTTGTCTATGTTTCGATAATAGGGATCGTTGTCAATGGTATATCGTGATATCCGACACATTATACTTTGGACATCATGTAAATATACACATCAATTAAAATAAACCTACATCCAACTACGGCGGTGCAACGTTGAATGAAAAGGGCATGATTGCAAAGGTTAAGGGGGGGTTGTCCAACCTGTGGGGGTCATTGGGAGTTTTCCATGTGTCGGCCACCCATTTAAACCTCTTCTATCTGTTAGCTGGGAGTAGTTATTACTGAGTAGCAGTGGGTGTGTCAATACCTGTCAGTCCTTTCCCATGTGCCCACTCCACCAGCGGACTCTTCCTTTTCATGTCGCTGGGAGAGGGAAGCAATCATTCCACACTCACTCCACTTTCCCATGATCCCACTCCTTCAAAGGTTTTGGTATGGCTCACTCTTAAGCAGGGGGGTTCTATTTTTCCTTCCACAGTGAGTCGTTCTGTTCTTACTCCTTTCACGTAGAGAGTCTGACCGTATTTTTACATTGTCAGACCGTGAAAGGTATCTGTGGTTCTTCACTGTGAGATGAGCTACGTTCTTTCCCCAGCCTGTGAAGAGGATCGATTTTCCTTTTGTATTATCGAACTGTGTGTATGTTTGTTACCCTCACAATTTTGGGGTTTGCGTTTATGTTTTTCCCCTGTCCACGATTGCGAATCGGACTTCTCTCCTATTTGGGACCGTGTAATGTTTCCGTCACTTCATTGTTGAGCCCGGGCTGTGGTTTTTTCCATGATTTGGTGGTTTGCTGCGGTTTTCCCTCCATTTTTCATGGCTTGTTTTAGTTTTTCCCCACATTTTTGTCGTTGTGAATGTAATCATCTTTTGGGTGCCACTTAGTTGTTTTTCCCATGCTAGGGATAATAACAACTCTAATTCATCTTGTCTGACCTCATCTGTGTTCACCCTTTCATTTGGGTTGTCACCTTGTTATCTTTATTTCCTTCAAAGAGTTGTGAGCTATTTGTTTTACTGTGGTATGCAGTGGTTGGTCTTTAGACTGTTGAGAGTAGGATTAGAGGGAGGGCATGGTTGAGAAAACTGGTTTTTGGAGCCACTCAGATAGACTTAGACTACTGGATTTCTTCTCCACAACCCTTAAAGAGTATTGGAAAGGGAATTCAAGGCTTGAGGGGCTGTGAAGTAGAGAAAGGACTGATTTCTGTTGATGGGTGTGTGGATGTCTCAGAAGTCAGGTTAACTCTGGTGTACGCATCCTTATCTCTCCATTGATGCCACCAGCTTAGCATTTAGCCTTTCCTAGCTCCTTAACAACCTGATAAACCCTAATATGTAGGCTTGGGTGATTTGTGTACCTTGGCTATGTGTAAGCCTACTTTGACCCTTATTCCTTGAGGAGTCATGCCCAGCTTGGGGGTGGCAGTGTTGCTAAGAGATTGATGAGCATGTTGGCTTATGGTTGGGTGGAACGTTGCAGCGACGTAGCTGGTTGCGGGATGAATTCTTTTTTTGATAAGTATTCTTGACTATTCCGTCTCTGCATTTATACTTACTAATTAATGAATATGATGAACATGTGGTATGCTTGAATGAATGTATGTTTTCTTTCACTATGTATATGAAGGATGATTATGCATATTAGTATGTTTTATGTTTTAATCTTTCTATTTCCACATTATATGCATGTTCATGTTCATGGGGCTATTTTCCCGGAGGTTTTTGTTTGTTTGGTAGCATCCTCCTCATCGGTCAGAGGGTCGAGGACGTTACAGCTAATTTCCCCTATCTTAGTCGTATTTAGCTTAGTCATTAATATGTTATCATCTAGTAGTTTATTTAGTCGTATATTTGGTCATTAATTGTTGCAATCAGTGACTAAATCAATGACTGACTCAATTGAATATCAATGACTAAATCAATGACTAAATGAAATACTAAATCAATGACTAATAAGTTAAGCTATTAATGACTAAGTGAAATACAACTAGCTATAAGATAGTGGAAATTAGCTACTATTCGTTGCCAACTAAAAAATAGTCGTATCTAACCTGATATTAGTCTTTAATTTCTCATTTTGTATTGGCGGTGAGAATATGATACTACTTGTGGTCTTGATGGAGAGATCACATAGAAGTGAGCTCAACTCAAATGAAAATTATGTCAAGGCCAAACAGGAAGCCCAAGAAGTGGGATCTTTAAAATGGCAATGTGAATGTAGTTAACTGGTGTGATAAAATAAGATAAGATCATTTTATTAATGCCCAACTAATGACCAAAAAATGTAGGTGAATGGGGCTGTAGACTACAATGATGCTGTTACAAAGCTGTAGTACCAAAAGGTCTCCTATGAAAGGCAATATTTAGTAAATATTTGCATGGAAATGTAAGGTCCTTACAAAAACATCATTCTAAGGTGCCTTATTTTGGATATACTAAGGTGAAAATACAACTCCATAAAATCTCATTTTAAGTATTTTATTGTCTCTTATTGTATGAATATCCTACCCTATGTTTGGAAGGTGGAGGACTTTAAGAGTCCTCCTGCATTTCTGTCTTGGTGTGTGTCCAATTCCACCATCCTCCCTTTCCTTCTTCAGGTATGTGCTTTGTAAACCAGGACAAGTATCCTTAATCGTAATCCATTTTTTTCTCTAGAGCACTCCACTCTTTCCACTGTGACTTCCATTGAACTTATCCTATCCATGTTGTTCCTTTGTCCATGATGTTGATATCAAATGTGATTGGGAGATCAATAATTCTCCATAAATCTCTTCCCTGAACTGTATTATTCTCATCATTCCTTGTTGAGCTTTTGTTTGGAGGCAGATCAAGATTGGTGGGGATTGATATCCTCCTCTTCTTATCTTACCCTAAATGAATGTTTAATTTTCCAATGTGTAGGATTGTTGGGTGTTATACTGGCACCTTTTGCAGAGAAATATTCTTTCCCCTTGACCCAACATGCATTCACCATTCATTATATATTTGGAATTATGATCACCAAAATACAGAGAAAGAGGTTGAGTACATTTATACCTACACCTTACTGGCTTAGAAGGCTTTCTTATCTCAAACATATAACATGGGTGCCCCTACATGAATGTTGAACATACCCACTATAGAGGACTATGTTGAATGTTCTCAGTATGGAGGACTTTAGACTGTAGTATGGAGAAAATAATGCTTGTATGTTAAATTGGATAAAATGATAAATGTTTTTTATTTTATTTTGGTTGGACAAATTGTTATATTATGTATGTCTCTAAAGTTTAGTAATTTTTTCCTATTTTCAGATGATCAAAGAGTTTTGGATAAAGGACAACATTACTCTTCGTTGGGATATTGGTCTCAATAAGAAGCGCATAGCACACTTTGTCTTCCCAAAGGTGCTTGCCCCCAAAAATATGTTACCAAAATAATTTCTTGGGATTTTATTAATATGTTAAAAAAGCTTGTCATCTAGGTTACCTTTTTTGAGATTTGTGATAGCTTAGAAAAGTGGGTTACACTACAAAGATTTTAAACTTCCTATTATATTTTTTCAAGAGGATATAGAACTACGTTCGATACCTGGTGATGAGTTACATTTGCATTATTCTGGGGATGCATCTTACCCTTCCTCAAATTTTGTTGGACATGTGGTATGTTGTACTCATATTCTTTATTAGTTTGCATTTTTTTAGATAAACTATCCATGGTTTTGTAGGCTAAAAATTATGACATGGGTGAAAGAGTTCTTTTTAATAGGATAAATAGTAATCAGAGATTGATGAAAGTCAATATCATAATGTTGATAACTAAGACGATACCTTTTAGATACTTTTTAGATCAAATTGACTTCTGAGGAGGAGGTTTCACTTGAGTTGCATGCCATTCAAGTGACATGATTTGTTTATTTTTGTAGCTCAGTGATTTGTAATGGTCGGCATATAGAAAGTCTATTTGTGATCTCATTTATAATACTATTTTTTTCAATATGAATTATTTTCATGTTCACAGGGGGGTCCCATTGATGTTCTACATAATTTTAGTGCAGAGTTTGTTTGGAAGAGTACAATATTTGATCGTATGCAAGCAGCCATGAAGACATTTGTTGTAGATGAGACTAGTGTTAGTGGGTAGGAAGGCTACACCTATCTTATATTAAACATTATTTTGGCATAAACTGTTGTTTGACTAAAGTTGTAGTATATTTCATTGAACTTTAATTCTGTAGAAGTTCAGGCCAGCAGTAGATTAATTTTACCCACAACAATTATCAATTGATCATGCAAAATTGCTAACAATGGAGACTGAATATGGAGCTGTAACACAAAATTATTGTAAATGAATGTACAATAGCCAACCCTGTAATAAAATAGGTTTCTGAATATATAAAATACATCAAGAGGTCGAATGCATAAGGAGGCATCCAAAACTAGCATAAAGCATGCTTACTCAAAATAGGCAAATCCCCCATAGGTGTAAAAAGCTGATCCCAAATCTGTCATGGAGCTCACGAATTGTCAAGGGTGCATGGGAAAGCTAAAGAGTAGTGGAATGGAAGCTCATACATGATTTTTCATGGAGAAAAGAGTGGAGTATGAAGAGGACAAAAAACTAGTTCACCTCACCTAGTCTTGCTTTCCTATGTGCCTTAAAACACTGAAAAAGCAAGCAATAAAGCAGAAAAAGTAGATAGGCACCTAGGAGGCCAGGGATAAAGTAGATTTGATTCCTCGGGATTTCCCAAGTGCTACATGTGTCAAATATGGCAAGTTTGACCTCTATGGATAGGAAATTAGCAACTTGCACAAGGTGGGACACATGAACTAGGCAAATAAGACAAAAATAAATGAATTAATGTCTAAGTGGGTAAACTATGGGTTGATTATTCTAACACCCCCCCTTAAGCCCGAATTTATGAGTAATACATCAAAAATATAGGGCCTCTCAACAAGGCTTAGTCACCCTTTACATACTGCATGTCCAAATAAACAAGGAAAGAGGCAAAACCAACTTGGGAAAATCCTCCCTTAAACATGAACTGTAAAACAAAATTGTAGAATCTTGTCTCCACTCATGCCTTTACAGCATGATCAACAATCCCCAACAGTTATTTGATATTGCTGAAGGTCTTCTCACAAAATGCTTTGGTGAAGATATCAACTACTTGTTCTGAAGATGAACAGAAGAGTAGGTGAATGGTGCCATCATGCACAAGCTCTCTGATGTAGTGCATGTGAATCTCAATGTGTCTGGTTCTCTGCTTCTAAATTGGATCTTTGCAGATTTGAATGGTACTCTGGTTATCATAGTAGATGGTAGTTGAGTACTCAGGTTCGAAACCACACTCTCCAAGTAAACCCTGCAACCATAAACACTGAGTTGCTGCATTAACAACTCCTTTGTACTCAGCTTCTGTAGATGAGAGTGCAATGGCACTCTATTTCTTGCTTGACCAACTAATTGGCCCTTCTGCAAGAATGAACACATATCCTGAAGTGGACTTTCTGTCTGTGCTATCACCTGCCCAATCACTGTCAGTAAATCCAATCAAATCAAGATCAGATTTTTCCTTATAGAAGATCCCATGTGTCCTTGTTCCCTGAACAAAGTTAAGGATCCTTTTGGCTGCTTTCCAATGGATCTTATGAGGCTGATGCATGAATATAGAAGCCACACTTACTGTATAACAAAGATCAGGTCTATTATGTGTCAAATACAATAAACATCCAATCAATTGCCTATACAGTGTATTGTTTACCATCGGTGGAGAATCATCTTCCTCCAGCTTCACTCCTGAAAGGAAAGGAGTTTTGCTTGCTTTGCAATCTTGCATTCTGAATTTTATCAGCAAATCCAAGGCATACTTGCACTGGTGCATATTTATTCCAGCTTTGGTTTGAGCAATCTCAAGCCCCAGAAATTGACTTAAGAGCCCCAAATCTGTCATGGAGAAGGCTTGGTTCATAGCTCTTTTTAAGGAAGCAATCTCAGCCTGTGAGCTTCCTGTAATGAGGAGGTCATCAACATATAACACAATGATCATTAATGAACCATTAACAGACTTCAAATATACATTTGGATCTGATTTGCACCGAACAAAATTCAGAGATAGCAAGAAGCTATCTATCTTGGCATACCAAGCTCTGGGGGCTTGCTTTAGCCCATACAATGACTTTCTCAACCTGCACACAAGAGAAGGGTTAGTAGAAAAACCTTGAGGCTGCTGCATATATATCTCCTCAGTGAGATATCCATTTATAAAGGAACATTTTACATCCATGTGATGTACCTCCCATTGCCTTGAGGCTGCAATGGCTAGAGCTAGCTTGATGGAATCCATCTTTGCCACTGGGGAAAAGGTCTCATTGTAATCGATGCCATGAACCTGTGAGTAGCCTTTAGCTACCAATATAGCCTTGTACTTCAATGGTGAACCATCAGAAGCAAATTTGGTCTTATAGACCCACTTACACTGTACTAGTTTTCTCCCTGGAGGAAGATCCACTAGCTCCCATGTGTTGCTCTTCTGGAGTGAGCTGAACTCCTCCTTCATGCAAGCTTTCCATATTGGATCTCCTACTGTTTCTTAATATGTTTGAGGATAAAAATCCACCATCAAATAGCATTTTTCAGCAAACATAGGATACTTCATGCACAGACCACTCTCAAATTGAGATCTAGTCCTCCTTGGGTCATTGGGATCCCCAGCTAGCTCACCTGCTGCATGTAGTGTCTTGGCTTCCCATTTAGGACTTGTGGGGATGTTTGGGTCTGCAATAAACTCATCTCCATCAGACAAATCAAAATCAGAATGTGCAACAAACTCTTTACTTACTTCTTGAGGTTCAGGTGGTGAAGAGGCTTCACCAACTTCCACTTCTGCAAGGGGTTCTTCTTCAAACTTAACACACCTTTCAATGAAGGCTTTGTTTGTGATCAAATTTATCAACTTGTATCCTTTTGAATCTTCAGATTATCCATCAAAAAGACACTCTTGGCTTTAGGGCTGCAAAGCCTTCCTCTTCTCTGTTGGGATTCTAGCCCATGCCTTTGAGCCAAAAATCCTGAAATGGGTCACATCTGGCTTGTGCCCACTCCATGCTTCGAAGGGAGTCATGCCATCAAGCTGTTTGTGAGGCACCCTATTCTGAATATAGGCTGTAAATTTGATAGCTTCAGCCCAGTACTTTGGTGGAAAATTTTTGGCCTCCATCATGCATGTTGCCATCTCCTTCAGTGATCTGTTATTCCTCTCAGCAACGCCATTTTGCTGTGGTATGTATGGGATAGAATGCTACATCTGAATGCATGCATCTGAATGCATGCATCTGCACAATAGTTAATAAAATCAGACTTGACATACTCACCACCATTTTCATATCTGAGGAACTTGAGTTTCCTTCCACACTGGTTTTCAACCAAATCCTTAAAGACTTTGAATAGGCCAAAAACTTCAGGCTTGTGTTTCATGAAGTGAACCCAACAATACCTGGAAAAATCATAAATAAAGGTCAATGCATATTTGGCCTGACTCATGGACATATGATGGAATCAACCAGCAACATCACTGTGGATCAGCTCGAGGGGTGCAGAGGTTCTCTCATGACTAGCTTTCTCAAATTTGTGCTCTGGGTGTTTTCCTAGGATACAACCTTGGCAGACTCCTTTGGAAAATTTTATCTTGGGAAACCCTATGACCATTTCTTTCTCACTAAGATCATACAAATACTTGTAATTTAGATGGCCAAATATTTCATGCCACAGCTTGCTGGTTTCATTAGCATGAATGAGAAGAGCAGAGGGGTTTGAGTAAGGTAGGAAGTGTGAGAACATGTATACCTTTTGAGCATGATTCGCAACTCCTTTTGCAATGACTCTACGAGTTGAAATCTCTGTGATCTCAACTTTATCAGGGGAGAATATGACCTTCTTAGGAGACCCAGTGTGGGTCATCTGGTACACTGACAGGAGGTTGGAGGCGAGACTAGGGACATATAGCACATTGTTGAACTTACCATGATCAAGATCTATCCTTCCTTTCCCTTTACTTTCAGTGAGAGAGTCATCTCCCAGTACAATAGATGGTCCTTTCGACATATCCAGTGAGGTGAAGGCCTCCTTAGTCGAAAACATGTGTCTTGAATCTCCAGAATCTATGATAAAATTGGGTGAGATTGATGTTCCAGCAACTAGAGCATGAACTCTCTCTCTGTCATCGGAACTTGATCCTCCTTCTCTCTTCTTTGAGCTTTCTGGAAGGGAGATGCCATTCTTCTCCAGGAGATTGGTCAGCATGTCTATCTACGTTTTCATACAAGAGCTTCCAGTGTGATTGCCCTTCGAACAGTATGAGCACTTGTTCATTTCACCTTTGTTTTTCTTCTTTTGGGTATTTTTCTTGGGACCTTGTTGATCCTCTGGAGACTACTTCTTGTCTCTTCTTTGCTCAGGTGGATTTTTATCTTTCTTTTTTCTTTTTGAATCCACCCTCAAATCTCCAGCAATCAAAGCTTGATCTTTGGATGGTTTGATGGTGCCCATCATCACCAGCTTGTCTTGTTCTTGTGTGAGAGATTCCATGAAATCTGCAAGGCTAGGCATCTTCCAGGTTCAAGCTGTGAGTTTTGTGGCATATAAGGTCAAAACAAATATTGAGTAGTCAGGTCCTAGCTTCGAGAGGATGGCCAATACGAGCTGATCATCTTTCTTTTCGATACCACACTGCTTCAGCTGCAAAACTAGT